>JAAEAF010004900.1:0-62740 GCA_011037195.1 Triatoma infestans
TGATATAAACAATGGCGTGATGGTCATGAATGTTAGTTGTCCAACGACAACTACCATTAGTTACCTAGAAGATCCGCGGGGCCAACGACGTTTCAATCGATTTGCAGGATTGCTTGGAAGTGTCTGGGATGAAGGAGGAGTCTGTTGTGGAATTTCTTATATCGGAGCTTTGCTATATCATGAACAAAAGGAATCTTTAGATCTGTGTGGATTTATATACTATTCAGACAGTTAAATGCCTATCACTTTTGTCACTTTTTTTTTTTTTGAAAAATTGGTATAATGGGGGAATTCTAGGGAACCAGTGAAGTTGGGTTTCCGCTGAAGTTGCACTTCTTAAAAATATATTGTGGTTCTAATAATCTTAAAAAAAAACAAATATTATGGTTGAAATCATCATGTTAAACA
The DNA here is from genome assembly GCA_011037195.1 of Triatoma infestans. Classification (NCBI taxonomy): domain Eukaryota; kingdom Metazoa; phylum Arthropoda; class Insecta; order Hemiptera; family Reduviidae; genus Triatoma; species Triatoma infestans. The sequence goes on from JAAEAF010004900.1 coordinate 409, forward strand.
TTTTGGTCTTCGAGTTGTGACAGCGTCAGTGTTTTCTTGTAAAGTGACGTTATGCATGCCCATATACAGTGTTGTTTCAGCTTTTTTGGCGACATTACCCTGATGAAGCCGATTATAATAACGGCGAAACGTCGGATTACAAACCGACGATAAGTCGAAAAACCGTCGGAAAAATCCTCGAAAAGCTTCTTCTGAAACAAATTAATCCCATTCTTGAATCTTCCAATACAATCCCTGATCATCAGTTTGGATTTAGACCTCAACATTCAACCATACAGCAATGTCACCGCGTTGTAGACACCATTTCTTCCTCCCTTGAGAGAAAAGAATGCTGCTCGGGGGTCTTTCTTGGTGTGAAGCAAGCTTTCGATCGAGTTTGGCACCTGGGACTGCTCTGGAAACTCAAGGGCATCCTACCATTTACGTATTACCTTATATTTAGATCCTATCCATCCGATCGGTACTTCCAGGTATCTGTCGGAACTTCCCTTTCTCCATTCCACTGCGCTCAGGTAGGTGTGCCTCAGGGCAGTATCCTTGGCCCAATTCTTTATACAGTATACACTGCCGATATCCCAACTGATCCAGTCACAGTAATCACCACCTATGCAGATGATACTGCAATGCTCTCCCCTAATCCTGATCCCGTTAAATCTCACCGGAACCTACAGAATCATCTGCTAGAACTTGAAAAATGGTTCAAGAAATGACGAATTAAATTGAATGCAAACAAGTGCCAGCATGTCATGTTCACTCTTCGCAGAATAACTCCTCCTCCTTTATATTATAACCAAACTCCAATCCCAACTGCAGATGTCATCCGCTACCTTGGGCTGTACATCGACAAAAAATTGACGTGGAACCCTCATACACGACTGAAGAGACAAGAACTAACTACACGCTACAGACTCCTTAAAAGACTCCTCGACAACAGATCAAGACTTTCACTAACTAATAAACGACTCATAAATACATCACTTTTGAAACCCATTTGGACCTACGGAATTGAACTGTGGGGTTCAGCCAAACGCTCTAACATCCAACGAATCCAATCCCAACAATCAAAAATCCTTAGAACCATAGTGAACGCTCCCTATTACGTATCCAACAGAACAATCCACAACGACCTTAATATCCCTTTCCTTGCAGATGTCACCAAATCCAAATATAAGAAATTTCATGAACCTCTATCCCTACATTATAATCCACTCGTCCGCCGTCTCTTTTCCCTCACTCACCCTGATAATCCACCTAGACGCTTGAGGCGTAGATGGCCTCGCGAACTCTTATCCAGTCACCCAACTACAAACGAAATTCGAGGAGTGCTACCGCTGGGTAGCTTCTCCACTCTATATTTTATTCTATTTTTTGTTTTCTGTTTTTTTTTTTTATTCTATTTTTCTCCCCTCTTTACCAATGGCACAATCATGCCGATGTAAATTTCAAAATAAAAAATAAATTAAAAAAAAAACAACCAGCAGCATTGCTAAAATTCCTAATTTGAGGAAAGTCGGTTAATCAGAAATGTCAATTTATAAAATTGGTTTTTTGAGTATATTATTTTTAGAATTTTATCGAAAACCGAAATAACGATTTCCTTTAAATTAACCACACGCACACACAAACCAATTTCTATAAACCACTTTTTTCGATTTAGGGGACCTCAAAACGTGTATATCTTGTGAACAACTCGATATTGAAAATTTGACATTTTCGCAAGACCTCTTCTGACCAGTACTAAGAGAAAGTAAGTTTCTATTTTTCAAATTTGCAAACTAAGGAAATTAAACTACTTCGTTTAATTTAAATTAAGAAAGTTAATATTGAGATCTGCCATTTCGGAAAACTCAAAACAAATTTTGATAACAATTTGAAACTATTTAGCATTTTTTTTTTTTAAGAAATGGCTTTTTGTCTTAAGTTAAGAGTTTGCATTGCCGTTGTGTTACCCTATATATATATATATATATATGTATATATTGGTATTGCGAGATTTTGCGGATAAAGACGAACATTTTATTTAATGTTCGGAAATAGTTTCCTTTTGATACTTTTTTTTAGAAATTTGGCGGATCGGGACAATTCCTCGTACAAGAGTTGGAGAAAATAAAAATCTACGTGTTCGGTATTCATATAGATTAATTTACGGCTGTGTCCTAAAAATGTTGTGTCCTAATGTGCCCATTTTTTTCCCCTCTCAGCCGGTGGCCATTTTAACCCTGGAGAACTCGCTAGAAAAAATGAATAGCAAGAACTCGCGCGTGAGACTATCTCTCACATCCCAATTTTCATATTTTTTCACCACATAATAATATTATTAGCTTCTAAATACCAATTAAGTAAACGACATTATATTTATAAATATAAATACACACATAAACTTAAACAAATATCAATATAAATATATAAATCACACTTGTTTATTCATAAAAAAAAAAAAAAATCGGAGCAAAACTCAATATAAAAAATATAATTTGTGTTGAATTATTCAGTAATAGCACATTTTGGACAGGTAGCACATTTTGGTGTACGTGCATCTGCTAATGGAAACACTTTGAGGCCATATTTTGCTGGTTTACTAGGGATGTATTGCCGAAAATTGCAACGTCCCCGAAACGGTTCCAAACATTTCATCTATAGTACAGTATTCACCAACTTGGAAATTTGTTTACATTTGGATATAAATTCATCCAGTCCTCTCTTATGGAATCAGGGAAAAAAAAAACTCCAACATTCCAATGGAGTTTTAGCTTGCTTTGCAATAGTTTTCACACCTGGAAGATGGATAACGATGTTTTGTTTCCTTCTGCGCACATTTTCGCGGGGAGCGGAAACATACCAAACAGTAGTTTTGACGTTACCAAACAAGCAGTTTCCGAGGAAACAAGTCGTTTTCGAGTTCATCTTTCTCTTTTATCCCTGATTGTTCTGAATCACTTTCCGGTTTTCGAAGCTTTCCGAGCATTAAAGCGGTTTTCGTTGTCTACAAGGTTGGGGAGAACTTCAGTTTTACCCTGTTCGGGATCAGGAATCCATGACAAATATTCTAAGCGAAAAAAATTAACATAAATCAAATTACCAGGAAAATATAAAGTAAATAAATATCCTGAAAAATGCCACTTGCGGAGATCGTACAACGCTTTCCCCATCTCGGTCATATGTTTGCCACGACTCATTTGAATTTCAAAAATCTAAAATTCAAAAGGAAAACTAATTTTGTGTCACCAGTAAACCAAAAATGTTATACAAACAGAAAATTACTTAGTTATAAAAACGTAACGCCGAATACTAGCGCGTGAGAGATTCACTCACGGTTTAGAATATTTTTGTTTAACTTCCTCTCCTGAAGCTAACACAAGACTGAGAGGAAAAATATTCAAGACAAAGTAAACAAAAGATAAAAACTCAGCTAGACAAAACTTAGGACCTCCAACTACTCCCACTTCCGGATTATGAGTGTTTTTCTTCCAGCGTGAGAGAAAATCTCACGGTGCGAGTTCTCTCGGGTTAAGTTCGAACGAGTAAGTCGTTATGCAACACTCCCTTGAATAGGCCGCAGTGTAATATCTACACAATTCATATCAGTTCGTTAGCCCTTAATTGTGAACATCAAGTTTGTTAGTTCTGGTTTTCCTGGGTAGTGTGAATTAACTAGTCCTTTTGCCAACTTAGCGGCTCGGTTCTCTCAGGCATGCATATTATCTCAGGCATAAGTTTATTATGAAATCACATGGTTGTTACTTCCAATTGCTTTCCCTGCCGTGCAGCTTCTGAGGTCCCATTTAATTATTATCTACAATCATCAGCCAAGTAGTAGCGTATTGGTAAAGACTCAAATGTTGGATGTACACACGAATTATTTCCTCATTCCTAGTTTTCCTCTTTCCTTTTCCCCGATATGGGCTAAGGACACCATGGATCTTCCAACACTAGCAACAAGGATTCTGCGTTCCAAGGTAAGCGCCATTCTTTGGCTTATTGAAAGTGATAATAAATAATATTTGCTAACGATTTTTAAATTTAATTTATATATTAATTTTTTTCTATACGTTTAATATTTATATTTCCCATGTTCTCAACTGTTATTATACATTTTATACAGTCCTCTCAATATTGTTCACTCAATTTATATTTTTAATTTTTGTTTTTTTTTTATTAAACAGACGTATTTGATCTCGATATTGTATTTTGTTCTTCCTATATTTACAGGGCCTGGTGTGCCCTGAGATACACCTGCCTGAGCGCAGTGGAATGGAGAAAGGGAAATTCCGACAGATACCTGGAAGTACCGATCGGATAGATAGGATCTAAATATAACGTAATACGTAAATGGTAGGATGCCCTTGAGTTTCCAGAGCAGTCCCAGGTGCCAAACTCGATCGAAGGCTTGCTTCACATCAAGAAAGACCCCCGAGCAGCATTCTTTTCTCTCAAGGGAGGAAGAAATGGTGTCTACAACGCGGTGACATTGCTGTTTGGTTGAATGTTGAGGTCTAAATCCAAACTGATGATCAGGGATTGTATTGGAAGATTCAAGAATGGGATTAATTTGTGTCAGAAGAAGCTTTTCGAGGAATTTTCCGACGGTTTGTCGGTTTTTCGGCTTTTCGTCGGTTTGTAAACCGACGTTTCGCCGTTATTATAATTGGCTTCTTCAGGGTAATGTCGCCAAAAAAGATGAAACAACACTGTATATGGGCATGCATAACGTCACTTTACAAGAAAACACTGACGCTGTCACAACTCGAAGACCAAAATGTTTAACATGACGATTTCAACCATAATTTTTTTTTAAGATTATAAGCTAGGTTCGGCTTACTCTCAGTAAGGAAACCCTAACTTCACTGCTTCCCTAGAATTCCCCCATTATACCAATTTTTCAAAAAAAGACACTACGAAACCCTGACTTTCTTTTAGATTCGCCAAAGTTACCCTCTCCCCTATCTAATATTAAGTAGCAAATAATTCCGCTTATTTGAAATGAAATCTCATGGAACAGAAAATCATTCTTTACATTATTAAGGTCAACAAGTAATAGAAACAAAATGGGGTAGCGTACAGATTGTGATCTTGTAGAAACAGGTTTCAATTAAACTAATCAGATCTCCAGACACTCTAGTTGAATTAGTTTTAACATTGTTTGAAAGGCAATCGGGCTTCAAATTGAATATTGAATACAATCTTTTATCACTTTGAAACATTATTGGTCTTAAAAGGAAGAGTATCTAATAGTTTTTCCATTTCCAACGTGACTAATTCAAACTTTGTAAATGAATAAATTGATACAATATAATTGTCATTCTTTTCATCTCTTCACCTCACCTTTTCACCTCCTATTAAGATGAAGCATTGAGTTCGATTGAAATTAGTTTTTTTTTTTTTTTTAAGGGTTTTCTTTAAGATTTTTTTATTACCAAAACTAATAAAAGTTAACCACTTTTATTTGAAACATTTCTTTAGGAAAATTGATTTATTTGTGTGGTTCTTAGAAAAAGGGAATTTTAAGCTATCCTCTGTAGTACAATTTCAATGCACTTGAGGTTTCACCGCGAGCCACAACATGGAGTGTAGTTCCTTAATGGCTTCTTACTAGATTCTGGGCGGCAGCAGGTATTTTCTACGCCCTAAACCTGCAGGGGCATACACACTCTAATCTTACTAGGCATTTTTTCCTCTGTCCAATCAAACCACTTTATCAGCTCCTTTTTCTAGATAACATCTTAGATGAGTTGATAACTAGAACTTCTCTTGCCTAATAGGAATTTTCTTTCTGATCGGAACAATTTTGGCCTTCTTAATTTAACGAATGAACACAGACAATAGTAACTTATAAGTAATGTATATCAATTAACCCTTTCAGATTACTAACATTTTAACATTTAAATCCTTTAACCGTTAAACTGGTGTCATATTAATTATTTTACTCACTAATTTTCCTCCAGGGATTAGCTCAGTGGTTGCGTGTTGGATTCGCACGCGGAGATCCCGGGTTTAAGTCCAGTGCTTACCCCTTAGATTTTTGTTCTTCCTAGGAGCCTTTACAGCTAATTGTACGGTGATGGACAGTGCTGTCTGTAATGAGAGAACACTGTCGGAGACCGGCAGTGCTCCTGTAAAAATCCTCTGTGCTTGCGCCAGAATATTGTATCTGATTGGAAACTTCAATGCCCTTTCATTTTCATTTTGTGTATGTGATGGCATATCACACGTCAAATTAGTTCCCTGCTAGCCGCAAGGAACGCCAAGGTCGTATGAAAGGAAACGAAGCCAACCAAGGGTTGGGGATGAAGCACCGTCCTACTTCCCTATCACAGGTATCTAAAATGAAGGAAAAATGGACAGTGGATGCCCCATTCTATCCTGGTTGCGAAGACACCTTCCGTGCTACCAGCCAACAACAAACATCCAGTCTGCACACCACACACTTGCCTATCTCTCAGTCTCTCATTAAGTTTCTCTCCCCGTCTCTTAATCTCTTAAGTCAAGTCCTTAGAATCATAAGTGTATATATATTAATTATAATGCAGTAGTAATAGCATTTAGTTATTAATTTTAAACCCTTGAAACTACAACCATATGTATTATAGAACGAGATTTATTTAGCATAATGGATAATTCTACTTCCAAGTATTCAATCAAATTCATGTTCATTTCATTTTACCTTCCCTTACTTGCTGTGAAACTGATCAACATAAGTCAAAATGGAAAATTGCAGAAAATTCGAACTTGATAATTTAGTTTAAGGATCTGACAGTTAAGGTTTCTGGCGAAATCAGTCAACCAGTCAAGTTAGTCAATCAGTCAAATTGTAACGACCGTGAAAAGGCTCATTTTTAGAATTTTCTCGAAAAAGACTATAACAATTTCTTTTAAAAAAAGAAAAACATATAAGGTCATTTTATTATAAAGATAAGATAATAGAATCAGTCCCCTCTCTCATGTATCTCAGGGTTGTTTTATAAGGCCGCGCAATTAGCTGTATAGCGCAATTAGCGCATTAGCGCAATAAGGCAGCGCTCTCAGCTGCTGGCGGGGTATTAATATTTGTAGGAAAACCAAAGTTGCATCTTGGGAAAGCAGGATTAAACTTAACGACGCTTTAGTAACTAGTTGTCTTCTTTACGGGGTTCAATTATGGGGTTTAAGATATCTCGAAAAAATAGAACATGCACATTTAAATTTATTTAAGAAAATGTTTTCTCAAAACAGAAGTATTCCTTTATGGTTAATTAGAATGGAGTTTAACATAACTAGTTCTAGTTACAAAGTTCTTAAATTAACCCTGAAATGGATAACTAAATTGTTATTTATGGGAGATACTAGAATTCCAAAACTCTGTTTTCTCAGACTCAGGTACTATCACGAAAAGAAGCCCTCCTTAAAATACAACTGGTATACTCAGGTGGTAAATATCCTCAAACAAATAAATGAAGATAGCTTACTATCCGACTTGGACCCAAAAAATTTTAAACAGAAAACCGTACTTGTGCTGAATACCTACAGGCAATACTTATTAAATAAGGACTATGAGTCCCTTTATTCCAGTAAATATAACCTTCAGTATCTACAGTTTTTTGACCCTATTCCTGATGTACAGCAATAACCTACAGATAAACACTCCTTTTGCAGTTACCAAGTTATGGGCACAAATTAGGGCTATCCAGTGGTTATTATATAAAATTTACAATTAACGATCTCTGTTATTTGATCAGCCCCAAACACAAGTGTACAGTTTGCAATAGGGACGCGTTTGAAGACCTCTTCCATTTATTTGTCTCATGCCCAATTTACGATGATGTCCGTAGATACCTTATTCCTTTTATTAGAAACATTCCTCCTAAAGGCTTTCCTAAAATTTTCCGCTCTCCAGACAACTATACTTGTAAACAGATTTATTATTATGTTTGTTATATAATGAAGATTAGAGCATTCATTATGAATGACTAATTTAATGACTATTTTTAATTTTTACTTAGATTCTGAATTCAATTAAAAAAAAAAAAAAGTATTCTTTATTGCTTGTAAAATTTGTTCTTATTTCGTTCGTTTCTAAGTTTCCATTTTATTTCTTTTTTTACCATTGTATTTTGTATGTCATGTATTTGTACTTTGTATTTTGTATGCCATGTAGAGCCAACTCGATTTGTATGGGGAACTCCCCAAAAACAAATTACAAATAAATAAATAAATAAATTTCTTTTAAACTCAGAATACTAACTGCACAGATATAAAACCATTATTTTTTATGATAATATTTTTCAAAAAACAAACAAGAAAGAAGATATGACACGGAATTTGTAGCGGTTAATTATAAATGTGATTTTTTGGTTTATTCAATGATGTTTGTGTTCTGTCTATTGGACAATAATTTAATCACACTTCTATTTAAAACCCGGATTGATACTTGTAACCGCATCACTTCTACATTTATTTTACCACAAAAAAGTAAAATTGAAGTTAGAAAAAAAAAACAACTGTTATTTTAGATATAATTGTATTAATATCGGTAAGAGATAAAGTCGTACGAGTGTTTCATACCAAAATATTACTATAATTTTCAGGTTCAAAAATAATATAAGCTATTTCTTTTAGGAATCTCAATATCATAGATTATTTCAACTACACTTTTCTGAAACCCTATCGTCCACAACACAGAATAATATAATGTAAACGTTCGAAAGGTTCAAACAATTATTCCCGTACACTTTTATTGTGAGATGGTGGCAACACTGGTCCTAACAGCTGTCGTATGTCTTGTACACGGAACGAGGTCTATTATTAGGCGTCATATTATTATGTGAATCTTGTCAATAAGTAATAAAGTCTGTATTTCATAATTCCTTATATTTACCATTGATCCTAGATATAACTCCTTTCAGCATTCTTTCATGGATTTCACTACCTATGATACCCTCTACAACTAAAAAATCTAATCACTGAGACGTTGATGCACCGAGGTGCAATGCTCGAGCGGACTCGCCATTGTTAACCACATACATTTGAGGTTATGCTTACCAAACAGAAAAACTAAGTATAAGGATATCATCTTGACGCCCTGAAACTATTTGCGTTGATTAAACAAAACGTTTCTGAGCTACAACGATTTGTCTCGTTACTTATTTGAATGACCCTCGTAAAATAGGTTATTTTATGTATAATAATCACCCTCTTATATAGATAGTGTGGGTAGTATATAACAGAAACTTTAATAAAGTGGAAATTAACCTCTCATTGTAATTTTCATGAATTGAATTCTAAAGATGAAACAAATTCCGAAAAAGGAATAGAATCAAGGAAGAAATATATGCTACGAACAAGCATAATCTCCAATTTTGTCCAGCATTGCAGACCAATCGTAACTATTCAATACTAACTAAACAAGCATAAGCACGCAAATAAAAAAAATAAAAAATGAATAAAAGCACGTTAAAAGTTGATTTACAGCCTAATCTAAAAATGATTATAAAATAAATTGTAACCACGCTATTTTATGCAAAATATTTCTCATTAAATGCTTAATTTTGCGCTAAACTAATGGCGGTAATTATAGTACTTACGTTTATTTATTTTTTTTTGCTTTATATTATAATAAAATATTATAGTCTGGCCAAGTTTTCTCTAATAAATTAGAAACACAATTTAATTAAAAAAAAAATTGGAACAAAATATTATATTCTAAATCAGGGAATTATAATATTCACTTTTTCTTAATCCTGGTTAGTGGGAGTATTGTGATCGTGCTCATTTTTCGAATCTTAGTTTTCACCGGAAGTACATCTACTAAGGTCCCCAGTGTTCGAAAAAAAAATATTTTTAGTGAATTGCCTGTTCCTGTGTGGAAACAAAATATCTCCAGAATTGCAAAAAACCAAACTGCGATGAAGAATTATTATTTCTTGGGATTCTACAGGAATGGCTGTATAATTTTCAGGATTTACTGAAATTATATTATTTTAATTTAACAGAATCACCAATTTAAATATACTTATATATATATGTATTTAAATTTATTGAAAGTCATTGAAAGAAATACGAAACTTAGTTATTGTTAATAGATCATTCAATTATTATTTATTTTGTTTATTGCTTAATTATTAAATGATAAGCTGGTTAATTATTGCTATTGAAATTACTATTAAACAATTAAATGAACATTTAGTGTTCAATTATCTGTAAAAAGAATTTTATTAAAACGCTTAATGAACATGGTATGAGATAATTAAATAACATTTAATGAAATGTTCAATTAAAGAGTAGTGTATAGAAGTAATAGTTACAAATTAAAACAATTACATTAAATTAATCTATCGCTTTTAGATACCAATCAGTGATATATTTAAGTAACTAATGAACCAATTTCTTCATATTGTTTGTCTAACAACTAATTAATCTAAAATGTACTTTATTGGCTTTCTACAATTCTAACCTCACACCTTCCGCAATCCATCGTTCAATGTATTATAAGTTTCATGGAGTAACTATAAATAAGATTAGAAAATTTGTAGATTGAATATCTATGAAGCTGTTTTGTTTGATTTACCTAAAACTAGTTGGTTGTTTTTCGTAACACATAATACATTAACAGATAACCATAAATACTCTAATTTGCATATATTAGATTTTTTTAAGGAATTCATTACCTCTGGTTTTTTAGCCGTCATAGCATGCATATTGATTTTGTTCCTGACCGGTTTCGGATTTTCATCCATCATCACAGCAATTTCACCAAGTTCGAATAAAGAGTTCACATTAACTTAATGTTTCTGCTACACACAGTAATTCACATAGTGTGAGAGTAACAGAAACATTATGTTGAAGTGAACTCTCTGGTAGAACATGAACTTGGTGAAATTGCTCTGACAATGGATGAAAATCCAAAACCAGTCAGGAACAAAATAAATTTGCATGCTACGATGGATAAAATACCAGATGTTATCCAGCATTACGGACCCACCCACATTTTCAAGAATTCATTACCATTAGACTGTACTATATACCTGTGGCTTTCAAAAGTTTTTGGCGTCGTTGGCTCTGTTGAGAACGACTTGATGATTTATGGCTCACTTGTGGATGATTCCGTGATTCAAGAATCACTTGAATACGGTGAATCTGTTTTATATTTTTAACTATACGCATTATTGTTGTTTCATCATTGTGCGGAAAGATTAACGTCCAAAAGTAAGAACCTGAAATGAAGCCCTGGGGGTTAACAGAAAAACAACATCAAGAGTTAACAAACAAGGGAATCTATCAGAGACATTTTCCGTGGTAGCCTGCTTCGTATTGTGGTCATCGACCGGTTTCGGGCGTTCGCCCATTTTCAGGATGCGTTATTAAGACAGTGTGACATCACAGACTTGCACAGAGCAGAGTTAGTTTTAACACTGAGTAACGCCCAAAACCGGTCGATGACCACAAAATGAAGCAGGCTACTACGGAAAATGTCTCTGATGCTTTCCAGCTCTGCGGAACCAACCACCACAAAAAGGGAATCTATATTTATTAAGGTCTTGACCTTCCAGTATCCACAATACAGTTTTATTTTTAAGCGCTCCGCACAGAGCTTAGAGCAGAATAGGCGTGATGCTATCTATAGTCCAGTCGGAAGCAATTGTGGTAGCGTCGCCATGGAGAAAATACACCAAGCCAGCATGCTCGAGCTTACACACTAAACGGACGGGCTCTATAGCCGGGCAGCGAGCACCATGTCCTTTTCCATGAGGTGGGTGTCAATTTCCAATTCGGAGGACCATCAGGGTGTAACCTGAATAATGAAGATTAAATAGAATTTAGCGAAGTAGTTAAACTGAAGACAAGTGGTCACGAAATGAATGTAATTTAGTGGGTCAAGGTACGGATACACCTTCGCAGTGAAGGATTGAGCTATACAACGAAATAGTTGTTAAATAGAACGAGAAATGAGTAGGTAAAAGAAATATACCTTAACCTTGACCAAATAATGTGAAGATTTAAGCGTTAGCAGTGGTTGTCACGTGCCAGGCGAAACAGCTATTCTCGTATAAGAAAGGTGTTTAGTTCTGTAATGAAGAAACGCTATTAGCAAGCAAAAGAAACTCAAGCTGATCAGCTTAAAGTGGTTACAAGAAACTAAAGCAGTAAAATACCCAAATAAGTGAATATGGGTGTGATTAGCTGAAACTAATAGAAGGTTTTGCACACTGGTACAAGTAAAAGTTGCCCAATAGAATGGCAAAAGTATTAAATGAAAGGTATTTACAAATATAATAAAATACCTAGCGTAATTACCTGGTTTCAGCCTTGAAGTAAATGAAGAACTTGTTAGTAGCCAAGTTGAAGTGAATTTAACCATTCTGCACAAATGTCTTGCCAAGAGTTATGGTAAAATGCAACACTTAAATATGTAAAGGTAAGTAGCTCGAAAGAGATAAGAAAATATAGTAATAAATAATAGTAATTAATAAAAAAATAGAGAATAAGAGCTACATTACCCCAGGCTGAATCTTTACCAGTACCAAGCTTGGTACGTATGATTGTAGTAGGATGTGTTGCAAGAGTAAATTAGCTGAAAACAGGTTGAAGAATTCCACAGCCCAACGTGGTGAAATGACGATTCCACAGACCAGAGATAGAATCGACTTTAAATCGTACAACTGCAATAGCTGAAGTAAATTTGAGCTGTAGGCCACAAAAAATGAAATTTCCACTGACAAAAACGCATAAAAAAGCACTGATAACGCCACACACAGAGGCGAGATAAAGTTACATAATGGCTGGCACACAAGACGAGCTAAAAGTTAAAGTTGAAGTGAGAAGTGACGCTTTCCCTTGGCGGAAAGAAAAAATTATAATATGTACGCCAAATGAATGAATTTGATTGGCTGAAGGTAAGACAAATAGTGCCTGAGCTGGGCTCAATTAGATACTTCTTAGAGTTTCAGCCAACATAATAAAAATAATATAAAAATGTTTTACACCTAAAGTGTGATAAAAAATGGTTTTAAACATGAAATTTAAATAAATTAGGGTTAATAACCCACGATTAGAACAGCTGAGTTCGCCTGGCGGGAACAGACCAAAACTGCCGTGGCAATCTAAACAGTTTAAATTCGTGGGGTTTTTAAATACGTGACAATCATATCATGTATAATGGGGTTGTTGAAGGAGAGAAACGGTCTGGTTAGAATGAATTAACAGAATATGGTTAACACTGTATAATATGATAAATGACACTGACTGCCTGGACTTTACACTTGAAATGATAAGTATAGTAGAGTGGAAAGGGTAATGACACGTAGTGATTGGTTGTATTAACTCAGTAGTATGAACTGTTCTCGTTCTATCTCCCGTCGCTGTATTTATGTGGTTTCTCCCACTCTAGACCAAGAGAGTGGTCCTGTCATTATTGTCTCTCCTTCTGCTACGAATACTCTCTTTGGATACTATTATATATGCGAAAAACCAGTAACCCTTATTTTTAAGGCTGTTTTATTAAGGATTTGTAGAGAAAACAATTTTGTTATGATTTTACGAAATTTGAAATGTTATATTTTGTATTTTTAATTTTGCTTTTTTGTCATTTAATTTGTATAATGAAAAAAAAAAACGAAATGAAATCACGAAAGTAAAAATCACACATACAGATGATTCGCTAAATAGTTACTTAGTAACGAAAACTGAGAGAAAATTAAAACGTGTATTTCCGGTGATATCTTTTTTTCGCAAAAATTGATTCGATCGCATTACTTCCTCTTTCTCCCTCCGTAAGTGAAAGTAATTAATTCAAAAAAAACAACAACAAACAAACAAATCAAGCTTAAAAATTAATTTTCACAAATAATGATATTAATTAATTATTTCAGCATGTATTAATGAGAAGAAATTAAAGAATAGGGTTGGGTTAAAAAACAATTTTCTTATAAGGATGAATAATTACGTTATTTTGCAGGAGTTCTATCTAGCTAGAAAATAATGAAATTAAAGAGATACTACTATAAATGTTCACGCGAACTAAATAAATGAACACATAAATATTAACTATAACAATTTTTTATTACAATATAAAAAAAAAAAAATGATAATACTTAATGAAGATTAACAAAAGGGCAATTATGTTTTATTATTAACTTCAAAAAGCCGCATTGCGTATTTCTTAATCTGATGTCTGCTGGAGGAAATTTTTTTAAACACATCGTCTACCATGTGAATGATTTTGGATACACATTACATAGTTCTGAAATGTTGTTGGTGTGATGTTCGTTGTATGTTAGCAGTGTTGTAGTAGTGTAGCACGAGCGGTATTGTAAAGGGGGCAATGTGTGTGTGTGTACATATGTTTTAAGGAAATGAAAAGTATTAAGATATGAAGAGGAAATCACCACTAGATTGAAATTAAATATATTATCTCTAAAGTAATTTAAATACTTTTCAATACTCAAATGTTAAACACTTTAACTGGCACTGATGTTAAGAGAGCGAATCAACACTGAGACAAATGCTCTGGTTGAATGTCAAATTAGGTACGAAAACTTTATTAAGTGCGGCAAGACAACTCGTCAAAGAATGGCTCTCCTCTTGGTAGCCCTTGTTTCTCCTAACAAAAAAAAAAAAAAAAAAAAAAAAAAACCGGCCAAGTAGTATTGCTTTGCCCTAACGTTTCTTGTCCCTTTATCTCTTCAATAGCATTGACCTAAAATTAATTGTACCTGACTATTTTCACTGTACCAAAATACACATGATTTGAAGTTAAATTCACTATATTTATTATCCAAAATTAGTTTAATTTTTTCATTTGCTTCTTTCCCCACTACATTATCCCATACATGAGAGTTCGAAGACATTAGGCTATGTTTAGGTCAAAGAAGCACATATAGAATGATTAACTGTTAAATAGTTCATATGGATTAACTTGCTATGAGTTGCATACGAGAAAAATCTGATGAGATACACTCGCACAATTTTCTCCGATTCCAATTAATTAGATTAGATTAGATTCTTTGGGGGATTGCTCTTCAGCATGCGCCACCGCGACCCCCGTGGTTCTATTGTGGCACTCCCTAAGTTGGTGACCCTACCCCCATCCTGTCCTTGATCGACTGTGGAGTCTGGGGACGACTCCCCAGGTGGTCAATTAGAGCATCCTCTCGAGTCCTGTCTGCCTTAATAGACTTAGTAAACCCGAGATGGGCCCCTGGCTAAGGCCTGTAGGCACCAGCTTTTCTTCTCCGAAGAGGCGGTACCTCAGCCATACTAGCCCCTCGCACTGACATAGCACGTGCAGTGCTGTATCCTCTTCTTCCTGAAAAAACCTACACAGGCTATCCGTTGCCAGGCCCGTGCGGTGCATGTGCTTATTGAGTCTGCAATGGCCAGTGAGAACGCCAACTGCCATCCTTATGGCCACCCGGCCTAGTTGGAGTAATTCTGCAGTTAGCTATAAATAAACGTTTTCGCCTGCCTCTGGCCTGGGGCATTCCTTTGATCGGTCGTGCATCCATGTCCTGATGGATGCACTCCTCAGGCATCTTGAGACACCACAGAACGGTTTCGGCCCTATAAGTGTTCCGATGGCTCCCTTTCCAATTAATTAAATTTAATTAACAAATTTTCTTTAAAATTGCAACGTTTACGCCGTTTAGTTGGACTGGCCATAAAAAGAGTGGTAGGGATTTATACTTGTATACCTGAGTGCATTTTTTGTGTGGAACGCCAACTGTCAAAACCAAAAAGAACTTGTACAATATATGGATGGGAAAAACTTCTCAGTAAAGTGGCACTTTTAGTTGATGGATTTTGCCAGAAATCTTCGTGTCTGTTGCCGTGGTAATACCTAAACGGAATACCAAGTTTGAGCTTCCTGCAACTTTTTATTTTTGAAATATTCTGTTTATACACAAGCATTACAGATACACACACACACACACACACACACACATATATATATATATATATATAAAGCTAGCCCATTTCCCCCCCAAAATTTTTTTTCCTACGCCGGGAAACTCAAAACAAGTAATTCCTTTGAAAACGCAATAATTTCGAAAATTTGGCGCGATCACAATAATTTTTCTTATTCTACAAAAATGTAATTTTTTTTTAAATATAACAATAATAGTGTTAAATCTAAGGAAAAAAACAACAATAAAAACAATGGTTTGACCCTCCAAAAATCTTTATGAACGTTCGTGCAGGGAATTCATTTCAACGCAATGTTTCTGTTACATTCGATACTTGTTGGTTTGTTGATTGTCTGTATTATGTACCGGAATAAAAGGAATATGCATGCTACGATAGATAAAATGTCCAATTTAGATTGTTAGATAATTATAGGGGATATTGCAGTGTGACCTGAAAGATCTATTATGCTCCCCGGAGTCTTCTCATGCACTGCAAATCACCGGACAATGAGCTGTAGAAACTCTTAGGAATAGAAAATCTAAGGGCAGCACTGCTAGACTCGAATCTGGGACCTCCACATTTGCAAGTCTAGCGCGCTAACGCTGAGTTAATCCCTTCCCTATTAACCCAAGTTGCTCAACGAGTATCAAGAAATATACAACTAGCAGTGTTACAATGAATGTATCTTCACGCCGCGTGTATCAAATTCCCGGCGATTGTAGATATGGAAATAATTGCAAAACAATTATTAAACTGAAATCGATATCAATTAAAAATGTATTTTATGTAGTTATCTAAAAAAACAAATTATTCTGGGGTATTTAACTTATTTGAATAATCAGTATGGCAGTCAACGTGTTAATGGTATTAGCTTTAAGCATAGCCAATTACCACAGCATAAATGCAATAGAATAAATCATTTTATTTAAGTTGATATAATTTTTTTTTTTGTGTGTATATGTTTTCACTATATAGCCAGCGCTGGAAATGCAGCAAGTCTAATCTCACGATAACTTTAGTCTAATTGTAATATTCACAAGTAAAATCCTAATTCAAGAAGCAAAGTTTAATTAGATCAATAATTCATATAATAGTTTAATGATATCTATATCGTTAGAGAGTATAATTTCCTTAAAATGAGTTTGCAAATATTTGTAAAGCTCTTTAATAAAGTCTATCCCTTTTATGTAACATTGATGGCCACTTCATTATTATATGTCTGAGATACTCCCGCTCGTTGCATCTCTCGCATAATGGAGTGGTTCTCTGCTTAATTTTGTATAGGTAAGCACCACAAACTTCATGGCTGGACTTCAAGTTGATATATTTTAAAAATTCTAATATCATATTTTTAAAAATATTGTTAATATCTGTGGTGATAATTCTGTAATAAAGGGATTAATTTTTTAAGCGGAGCTAAATGTTTGAACATAGTTTGTCTAACTTACACAATTATCAGCTTTCAAAATTTTTCACAATTGTTGTGATTGAGTCCAGTGGTGCTGAAAAGCATCAACGATATTTTCCATGATAGCCAGCCACCTTCATTTTGTGGCCATTGACCGGTTTCGGGCGTTCGCCTATCATAAGGATGTCTTGATATACGAGTGTATAAACTGATTTTGCCCTCTGGAAGTCCATGTTTATACACCGTTTTATCAATGCATCCTGATATTCGGCAATGACCACAAAATGAAGCAGGCTATCATAGAAAATATATCTGATTCATTTGCACAAGCTTTCCGAGATTTGACATAGAGAGTTCCACATAAGGGAACTTAGGTATACAATTAAAGCCCTCTCCACTAACATTTTTATGGCCAGCCCAACAAAACATTGTAAATTAATGTTGCTTAATTAATATGTATTAATATTGTTTAATTAAATTGCATTAATTTGGAGTACGAGAAAGTCTTTTGAGTGTTCATACCAGATATTTACTTGTTAACCAATGTAGAGATAAACAGCTACCAGTTACATCTTATACTTCGGTCATAAAAATTTGTTTTTTTTTGACACCTAATTGTGGTAGCGCGCTGGATTTCTATTGGGAGCCACGGACGTGCTGCTCTTATTTAAAAAACAAACACAAGAAACAGTTCAATAGCAAGCAATAATAGAAACAAGTTTGGACTGAATAACTTCCCCTAAGTACCTCCCTATTCATCATTCATATAGCTAAGATAATATCTAAAGTTCTCACATTGATAAGAAACACAGTGAATTAAATACAATTTTTATGTATAAAATCTTTTATTCTTTCGCTGTTATGAACTGGTGGAGGTTCATTATTTCTTAGCTAACATACTTACAGTGCGTGTCAACTATCAAGATTTTTAAGCTAGATGAGAACTAATTTATTATGACTAGAGTCAAGCAGAAATGTTCATTCGGATTATAAAACCTTGAGTAATATTTCTAAATATAACACATTTACTTCACCACAAATATGGCCACTTTGCCCTCTAAACTCTGCGATTCTACGGTACATATTGATATTTTTTTCATTAATCATTTTAAATCATCTCAGACTTGTGAAGATCTTTATAGATAATATATGTTTGTATAATTCCTGTTTAAAATTTATCATTTTGATAATAGACAATTTTTGTTTTTCTCTTTTGAGGTGTATGTAATCCATATACTTTATTATTATTATTATTCGTCTGTGGGGAGGCACCGACTGGGTCTAGAGCTGAAATCTAGGACCCGATGCTTACTTTCGTGTAATGTGAATGAGGAATGAAGAAGTGACAATGACTTAAAGGGATTTCAGGCTGCTTTGACACAGAAGGGAGATTAAACTCGAATAGTGCGTAATGTTTGTAGCTCTATACTTGAAAGCAGTGTTTTTTCTGTAAGGTTTGAAGCGTGAAAACACTAAGGTTGTTTTGCATTATAATCGCCATCTGTTGATTAAACGTTTAAAATATGTACAAAAAAAAAAGTAATATTTTTAATTGTTGTTTAGAAATAGTTTGTTAGATGGACATTATACAGATTAGGAAGGAAAGTAGTAATAAAAGGAGGTTTCTCGCCCAGTAAATATATAATAGACTGTGAAAAAAATTCCTCCGCCCCACACCGTTCACTCCCCCAACCTCCATCCATCACCCTAACCTTTCTCACCCTTTATGTTTGGACCGCCACATTTACTGGGTCAGAAACCTCCTTTTATTACTACTAAGGAAGTATTTTTACTACTTCAATACGGTCAGTTCTTTACGTAATATATTTCTTATGTGGAAGTTATTTCGATTAATAAAGTGAGTTTCAGTAAATACAGCAATGTCAATAAATTTGGCCATGTAAGAATAATAGATTGCGTGTCTTGCCTATAGCAATATCCTAAGCCACTGCATATAATACAGCACTCCATATTATGTTCATATGAGGCGTGACATATCTCCGTACCATAAACGGTTCAGATTCTAACCGTAGTTGAGACAGAGAACCAACTACCCTAAGGAAACAGGAAAGAGAATTTAAAGGAATATTCAGTCTATCACACACAAGCAACAAGAAAATACCATCCCCCAACACTCTGCCAGCTCTGTCTGTCATTCTTTCAAGCTACCACGCTCTTTTCTATACCAACAGCCTAAAATACTTGCACTACGCTGTTTACTCAATCAATATGTATACAATGTTCAGTTAGTGTACCTTTTTTGCGTGTAAGATTTTCTCTATCCACCCTAAAAATATTCTTCTACATTAGAATAGATGTAGTTCGTAAATTTGGGTATTTAATCCCAGTGGTTTTTCTACAATAATATTGTTAAGAAATGGTTTAGGAATATAGCGTAGAAAGGTGTTCACTTAATACTGTACTTGATCAACTGAGGGTTGATTGGAGTTATAAGTGATTTCAATTAGCTGATTAAGGATGACAGTAGGGAGATAATTGTTGTTGAAGTGGCACGGAGACGCATATAGGTACCAGTCCCTGGGGACGGTAGTGGCCTTCTGATGTTAGCATATTATATGGGTCCTGCTGAAGGGGATATTGGGTTATTCTATTGAGAGGTATCTGTTGAGAGGAGTAACTTCAAAACTTCCTTGATCTACAGAGAGAAGTAGCTTATAAAGCCAAAACTATTATAAGCTTAATTAGTATAGAAAACAAGTTTAGTGAGGTTAATTAAAGTATTGCAACAAACAATATTATTAAAAATTAAAAAGATTTATATTTATTATTAACTACAATTTTATATTAAAAAAAAAAAAAAACTTCTAGCTGAATAAATTTTCTAAAATTGTAAATTCCAAAATAAGTAAAAATAATTTCTATTATTACGGATGAAGGACTTTTTATTTCATTTTTCGGATAAAAAAGAAAATGCACGAGTAGTTTAATTTGGTAAGGACGATACAATCCACCACTGCCGGAAATTAAATATGAGCTTGAATGGACCGAACTTTATTATACTCTTATTAGGACAGATGGTTCTTTTCAAGACATACCGTCCTCTCCTTACACACACATGTATATATATATATATATATATAAATAAAACCTATGGATGCGTTATAAACGAATTAGGTCTCCCTGATTTAACAGTGACGTAACTCATCCTATTAAATTGGACCATCTCTTCTGGAATTTACCAGCCTCGATATATTAAGTGGGTTATTTCTTCTTTCAAGAAGAAACCCACTTTCTTGTCATAAGCAAGTCGTTTTTCTGCCTAAACTTTCAATTAAATTGGATTCCAATTGAATTTTTTAAACATTGGGGAGTTTTAAATTCAGTTTTTTAATTGATGAATTTCTTTTACTTTCTCTGACTCATGGTCAAAATGTCAATATTTCAAAACTAAGTTTATACCCGAAATGCTTGTTTGTTTTTTTACTTTCTCTTACTCTCGTCGGTAAGAGGAAGTATTGTAATCGTGCCAAATTTTCGATATCCACTTTTCAGTGGAAATATCCGTTTTGAGGTCCACCTAAGTCCCAAAAAGTGGTTTTTAGAAAATGGTGTCTGTAAGCTTATGACTCGAACAGTGCGTAATGTTTGTAACTATATACTTGAAAGCAGTGTTTTTTCTGTAAGGTTTGAAGCGTGAAAACTCTAAGATTGCTTTGCATTATAATCGCCATCTGTTGATTAAACATTTAAAATAAGTACAAAAAAAGTAATATTTTAAATGGTTGTTTACAAATAGTTGGTTAGATGGACATTATACAGATTGGGTAGGAAAGTAGATTAGATTATAATAGATTCTTTGGGGGGATTGGCTCTTCAGCCACAGCGACCCCCGTGAGTCTATTGTGGCACCCACTAAGTTGGAGACCCTACCCCCGTCCTGTCATACATCGTACTGTGGAGTCTGGGGAAGTATCCCCTAAGGAAAGTAGTAATAAAAGGAGGTTTCTCGCACAGTAAATATATAATAGACTGTGGAAAAAAATTCCTCCACCCCACACCTCTCACTCCGCCAAGCTCCATCCATCACCCTAACCTATCTCAACCCTTACCATACTCACAAATAAAATAATCGTATATCTCATAAGCAATAATAATATAATCGCATAGCTCAAAAACAAAAAAAAATCGTCGAAAGTTTAAATTCGATATTCCGTTTAGATGTCACCATGGGATCAGACAATAGGTCAACTGACAAAATTCTTCAACCGGAAGTTTACTAAATGTTTTTTGTTCACTTTCTTGCAATTTTCTTAAAAATGACTCCAACGATATTCTTTAAACTTTTTATATCAACTAAAGATACAAAAAATCTACAACTTTTATTTAAATCGTTTCTCTGGAAAAATTCATTTAAGAGAAATTTTGGGGGAGGTTTGGGGTTAGGTTTCCCTCTAAAGTGCTACTTCAGTTTACCATACAATTCTGTCATCTAGATAATATTAATTGTAATTAAATGTGTTGTTGAAATTCCAAGTTTGAAAAAAAATCGGATGACCGGAAGTGCGTTTTTACTGAAATGTATTTTTCTTGCAGTTTTCTGGTATTTTCTCGAAAACAGCTCCAACCATTTTCCTTCTAAACTAATAATGTGAACTCCTCATATAATGAGCTACAACTAATATTTGAAACATTTCTCCTGGTAGAGTCATTTAAGGGGGCTTTTGTGGGAGGGGTGGGGTTATTAAAAAAAATAAATAGATGGCCAAATTTCTGAGTTTCAAGAAAATTAATAAGCCGGAAGTGCACTTTTAATGAAGAGGGTTTTTCATTTTTTTCCATAAAAACACTGGCGAATTTCATTAAATTTGATATACTAACAATAAAATTTGTCAATTACAATTTTGAGAACTGGAGTAAGAGAAAGTTGTGTGAGTGTTTCACACCAGATTTTTTTTTTTCAAGTTACTGGCAATTTTCTGAGAAACAGCTCCATCGATTTTCATGAAACTTAGTAAACGATCAACGTTTAATTTGAAATATCTTGTAGGAAATATTGATTTATTTGTAGGCTCTGAGGGGGTACAACAGTTATCTAAGCTGTCCTTTAAAGTACCACTTATTTACAATTTATGGTTTTTACCACTTACATATTATTAATGTACATTGCTAGAAAATCAAATTTGTAGAAAAAAACGAGGTCAACACAAATATACAACAAACAAAATAACTTTTTGGCATTTTCTTGGAACGAAATATAGCAATTGTCTTTGAACTGGTTGTTGTAACCGCTCAGATATAAACGTATCACATTTATTTGAAATATTTCCCTAAAAAACTTTGCTTTTAAATACTTCTATGGAATTGATGGCGTGGAATTTCAAATGTTATTTGGTTTCTTTAATGCTATTAGCGCTGTCTACTGGACTGTATGATGTAATTAAGCTTCTATTATTTACCTGGATAGGTATTTGTCCCTATATTTCTATATTTAATGTTAGTTATTTGAATTATAAGGAAAATTCGTCATTTTATATATGATTATACAAACAGCATTATGAGAAATTTGTGCGAGTGCCTCACACCAGATTTTAAATTTACACAATCACCCACACGCATACACACACACACACACACACACACACACACACACATATATATATATATATATATATTTTAATGTATATATATTATTGTAAAATATATATTAATGTATGTATCATGTAAAAAAATGATACATAGCAAAGTATATTTATGAAATGTATTTGGTGTGGTGTTGTTGCTGTATGTTTGTAGTGGTAGCTTGTAGTGGTTTGAGCGGTTTTGTATAAGGAGCTTGTAAATATATATGTTTAAGAGAGTGAAGTATCAGAAATAAGAAAGTAGTCATTATTTACAAGGTAATTATTAACTTCTTAATATGCACTGATGCTAAGAGAGCGAAAAACAAGTGTACTGCTTCGGTGTCTACAACCGACTATATTGAAGGAATTGTCTTCTAATTGTTATTTCAAATCTTTCCCTGTGAGAAGAAGGGATACACAATGCCATCAAGTTCATGAATTCTAAAGGACAATAGTTGTCTTTTACCTGAAATATCCTTTTGCAAGGGAATGTCACATATTCTTCATAATATTGATTTTTTCAAATTGAATATAATTTTATATTTTTTGAAACCATCACATTTACCATCCGATCGGTAACTAGCTGAACGTAAAATACGTCTTATAGGCATTATTTATTTTACTCACTTTAACATGTGCCCGCAAGGAGTATCTGTTGGATGCAGTTACTTTGGGAGTAGCGACCCTACGAGTTACCACCGCTCAGTACTCCATGCTCTTCATCCGAACAGGACACAATACTCTTAAACTACATAGAAGCTTCATTTTATAGACAAGGATAAACACAGTACACAAACTAGGACTCCGGCCCTATTATTATTATTATAACGGGTGCCTGATGGCGTGGGACCTAAGCCTATATGGCTTTTATCCCCCTCCCTGATGCCCCCCCATATCATCCCCTTACATAATCTCTCCCGGTAGCTTACCGGTCTGTCTACAATATCCCAAGATATCCTTGAACTCCAACTCGCCCAGGCAATCCTGCGAGAGGAGTACCCTCCCAAATACGGTACCAGCGAAACGGAGACACGGATAGTATACACCGTTTCCCTGACTCCGTCGTCGCAATTCTGACAAATGGGACTAGACCTCCTTCCTATGTTAAACAAGTGACTAGACACCCAAGAGTGTCCAGTCACTATCCCCATCAAGGTCATCAGACCTGTCCTACTGAGGGACAGGAGATATTCCTAAACTCCCTACTAAATTCCTTTTATGAATATCTTAGCTTGGAGACACCCCTGCGTCTTCCCCAGCATTTCTCTAAGACTCTCCAAGGTCTAATCTGTTTGTCGCAAAATCTCTTTGTGACGGCAAAGGCTGGTTCAGGACCACAAAATGATAATGATGATCCCTTCCTAGCCAACAGATCCATCCTCTCATTACCCTCTATTTCCGCATGTCCGGGTATCCAATAGAGACGCACCTTACCTCTCCGAGCAAATGCATTAAGCCTTCTCCTACATTCTCCCACTAGTTTCGAGCTCCACCATGGCTTGCTCAAAGCGCTCAGGGCGGCCTGAATCAGCCAGAGAAGGGCCAGAGAAAGGGCTCCGGCCCTAGTTAATTGGCGAAAGCCAAGGGAGAAGGAAGGGATTAGCTCGGTGTTAGCGCACCGGACTAGCAACGCGGAGGTTCCTGGTTCGAACCGAACATGCTGCTCTTCGATTTTTTTCTTTCTGGTAGCCTCTAAACTCATTGCCCGATGATGGGCAGTGTTATCTGTAGCTAGAGAACGGTGCTTGGAGGCCGGCTGTGCATTGGAGAAAGTTCCGGGGGGCACAATCAATCTTTCAGGTCGCAGTGCAATAATCCTTTACAACAATCTATAATCCCACCTAATATAGTCTTTTATTTTTTAAGTAAATAAGATGACTGTATGTGCACTTGATTATCAATTAATATACTCAAAACAATAATAAAAAAAAAAAAAAAAAATCTGGCGTGAAACACTCACACCACTTTCTCTTACTCCTGTCAGTACAGTTTTATATAGAATGACAAATTATCTTTGAACTTAAATTTTACTCATAAATGAGGCAGTTAGAGAAGTGATTATATTGAGGCCAAATTGAGACAAAAAACACTGAACCAACTTGCATACATTTAAAATTTAACGAAATAAATTTAGCACAAATGTCCAAATCAATTGTTTGTTGGTTTTTTTTGGGTGGGGGGAAATGTTTCAAATAAAAGTGATAGTTTATTACCAGTTAGAAAAGTATTATATGTTAGAAAAAATAATTAAATTTGAAGATTGAACAAAATTTGTCATTTTATTAACAGGATTGAAAAGGAAGTCGTGTGAGGGTTTCACACTAGATAGATTTTTTTCTAATTGAAGATGTGATAGAATTAAATTTGATTAATTACCACATTGAAATCTGATGCAACGCGTTGATAAAATATATTGTAATTTGGTAGAAACTTCATATAATATTTAAAACCAAATTGGAATAAAAAAAACTCTGTAAATCACTTCCATCAAATGAGTAAATAGAAACTAAAGAAATGTTTTAAATGAAAAGTTGTTGATCATTGTATGTATAGTTAATATACCAAGTTTGAAGAAAATCGTCGGAACCATTTTTGAGAAAATCGCAAGAAAGTTTTTTTTTATTTTTTATTTTTTTTTAAATTTATTAAGAAATTTACACCAGCACTATTGTGCCATAAGTAAATATGTGCAGAGACAAAAATAAAATAAAATAAAATCCGAGTGGAGAAACTACCCAGTGTTAGCACTCGTAATCAATAATTCACTCACTGTCACTAGCACTGGCACTAGAGAGAATGTCTCGAGACCACTGGCGTTTAAGCCGTCTAGGAGGGTTATCTGGTAGGGTACGGGATGAGATGTGACGAACTAGAGGGTTAGAATGTGAAGATAGGGTGCTGTGAAATTTTTTATATCTGAGTTTGATTACTTCTGGTGGGAAAGGGATATTAAGGTCGTTATGGATTTTTCGATTGGAGACATAAAAAGGAGCGTTGACTATTGTTCGCAGGATTTTGGATTGTAAGGATTGGATGCGATGGAGGTTGGAACGCTTGGTTGAACCCCATGTATGTCCAAATTGGTTTAATAAGTGATGTGTATAGTAGACGTTTGTTTTCTAGTGAGAGTTTAGACCTGTTGTCTAAGAGTCGTTTTAGTTGTCTGTACCGTGTGTTCATTTCTTGTCTTTTCAGTCATGTGTGGGGGTTCCAAGTGAGTCTTTTATCGATGTACATCCCAAGGTAGCGTACAACATCAGAGGTTGGCAAAGGGACTTGATTGTAGTATATGGGGGGGGAAGTTCTACGTAAGGTGAAGGTGACATTGAGGCACTTGTTCTCATTGAATTTAATCTTCCATTTTTTGAACCAATACTCCAAAGTAGTGAGATGGTTCTGCATATTTCTGTGGGATATTACTGGATCGGGATTTGAGGAAAGTATAGCAGTATCGTCTGCATAGGTTGAAAGGATGGTATTAGGATTAATTGGGATGTCCGCCGTGTATACCGAATACAGTATGGGGCCCAGGATGCTTCCTTGAGGAACTCCTGCTTCGGCCTTCTGGAAAGGAGAAGGGAAGGATCCAACCATTACTTGGAAGTAACGGTCGGTGAGGTAAGATTTAAGGATGAGGTAAGGAGGACGCTCTTGAGCTTCCAGAGCAGCCCAGGGTGCCATACTCGATCGAAGGCTTGCTTCACATCGAGAAAGACTCCCGAGCAGCATTCTTTCCGCTCAAAAGAGGAGGCAACGGTGTCCACAACGCGATGGCATTGTTGGATGGTTGAGTGCTGTTTTCTGAACCCAAACTGGTGTTCAGGGATAACTTTATGGTTTTCAAATAGAGGGAGTAGTTGTTTTAATAGGAGTTTTTCATGGATTTTTCCAAGGATTGGTAACAGGGAAATAGGTCGATAAGATGTAGGGAGGTGGTGAAGTCTTTTAGGTTTTGGTATCATTCGGATTATTGAAAATTTCCATTGGATTGGGAAGTATGTTATTCGAAGGACCGAGTTGAAGATGGTGGCTAGGAATACTATAGTTTTCCTAGGAAGGGAGCGTAGGATATTGGAGGAGATAAGGTCAAAACCTGGCGCTTTTCGTTTGGGAAGGTTTTGTATTACATATAGTACGTCTGTTGGTATAAATGGTTTAGGAGGAAGAGAGAGAGGACGTGGAGTGTCAAGCTCTTGCTCTATATTTGACGTAAATGTGGGATCGTCCAAGTCGGGGTGGGGAGTAAATACTTTAGTAAGGTACGACGAGAAGAGGAGGGCTTTTTCCTTGTCAGTTGAGGCCCATGAGCCGTCATCTCGACGTAGGGGAGAAGCAACGGTTTTGTAGGTACATCAACAACAGTACATCAACAGTACAACAGCAGGTACATCAACAACAGTACGAACAGCTTCAACATATACAGCTTCAACAGCAACAACAACAACAACTTCAACAGCAGCAGCAGCAGCAGCAATCTACCAGAAGAAAACCTCTTTACTCAGAAGTCTCGAAGCTATACCCCTTCCAAGTACACTTTATTTCTCAGCCTAATCCTCTTCAAACAACCACTTCTGATTTATCTGCGCTCCTCAGCTCCTTCTTTCAAAAATTTGAATCCCTTCTAACCCCACTCTTCACACTCCTTAACACCCTAGTTAACCAGCTTCTTCCTAGACTAGCTCCATGATTACACCTATACAGAACTCTTTAACCGTCCTCCTCTGGAACGCTAATGGGTTGAACGCCCATAGAGCGTAACACAGCAAACGTATAGACATTGCACTCATCACAGAAACACATTTTACAAGCAGATCACACTTCCATATAAACGACTACACAACGTACAGGACAGACCACCCCGATAATACAGCCCATGGAGGGACGGCAATCCTTATCCGATCCTCCCCAACACATAATCCACTTCCGCAAGAAAGTAAAAAAAATAACACACACACAAAAAAACAGAAAACTGAACAATACATTTCAGGAAAAACGCATTTCCGGTCATCCGATTTTTTTCTCAAAGTCGTAATTTCAACAAAACATTTAATTCTAATTAATATTATTTAGATGATAGAATTGTATAATAAACTGAAATAGCACTTTAGAGGAAAACCTAACCCCACCTTTCCCCTAGCAGTGCCCTTAAATGAATTTTCTCGGAGAAATGATCCAAACAATTCAAAATGCTCATTGTATGTGTAGTTTAAAGCAAGTTTGAAGAAAATTGTCCGAGTCATTTTTGAGAAAATTGCAATAAAGTAAATAAAAAAAAAACAAAAAAACCTAGTAAATTGGTACATCAGGTTCAGGAATTTTGTATTTGAATTGGTTCAGATAACGTACTGTCAGGTCCCATGTTGGCCTGACCTAAACGGAATATCAAGTTTCAACTTTCTACAGTTTTTCGTTTTGAGCTATGCTGTTCAAATACATACACACACACAAAAACCGGTTGCTAAAAACCACTTTTTTTAGACTAAGGGGACCTCAAAACGGATATTTCCGGTGAAAACTCGATAGCGAAAATTTGACACGAGTAAGAGAAAGTAAAAAAAAAATCTGGTGTGAAACACTCACACAACTATCTCTTACTCTAGTTTTCAAAATTGAAATTGACAAATTTTACAGTTAGTGTACCACATTTAATGAAATTCTTCGAAATTGGTCGAAAACTGAAAAACTGTTCAGTAAAAGCGCACTTCCGGTTTACCAATTTCCTTGAAACTCGGAACTTTGGCCATCTATTTATTTCTAGTTAATTTTGTTTGTATGGTATATTCTATAATCAAGTATGATAGCACTTTATAGAAAACATAACCCAACCCTTTCCCTAAAAGTGCCCTTAAATGAATTTCTTCAGAGAAATGTTCTAAATAAAAGTTGTAGAATACTGTGTAGTTCATTAAATAAATTTCAAGAAAATTGTCGAAGCCATGTTTGAGAAAATCGCGAAAAAGTGAAAAAATCATTTATTAATGTGGTAATGTAAACGCACTTCCGGTCATCTGATTTTTTTCACACTCGGAATTTGTACAACACATTTAATTCTAATTAACATTATTTAGATGACAGAATTGTATAATAAACTGAAATAGCACCTTAGAGAAAAACCTAACGCCACCCCACCTTCAAAATGCCCTTAAATGAGTTTTTCCGGAGAAATGTTGCCAATAAAAGTTGTAGCTCTTTGTATATGTAGTTGATATTACACGTTTGAAAATAATCGTCGGAGCCATTATTGAGAAAATTGCAAAAAATTAAAAAAAAATAACTAATAATGTGGTACTTCCTGTTGAGGAATTTTAACAGATAACGTACTGTCAGATCTCATGTTGATACCTAAACGGAATATCAAGTTTCAACTTTCTACAGTTCTTCACTTTTTGAGCTATGCTGTGCAAATATATATACACACGAAAACCAGTTTTTTTTAGACTCAGGGGACCTCAAAATGGATATTTCCGGTGAAAACTCGATATCGAAAATTTTACACGATTACAATATTTCCTCTTACTAGGAGTGAGAGAAAGTAAAAAAAGAGAATCAAATAACAAGAATAGTTGAAGTTTCCTATCGAAAAAATTAAAGTATTATTAATTAATTTTAAGTAGAAACATTTAATTAGTACAAATTTCTCCATAATACTTTGAGAATGATTTTTTTTTTTAAGTCCTTGTAATATTCTGAAGCATTATTTTACAAACAATTAATTATTGCGATCTAGTTATCAATCATTTGTGGTCCATGATTAGTTGTTCATCAATCCAATATGAAATGTTCATGAATAGTCAATAATTGGTACATTATTATTCAAAACAATATGTTTTGTCTGTCAGTTCACTAGAAATAGCAAGCAATATGAACCACAACTAGCATAATACAACTGTGTTAATATTTTGTATTGGTATTTTAGTGATGACAGCTCTTCCAATATTATTATTGATGGACTCATGTCCATCAATATTCTGGAATAAAGTGGACTTCCTTCCTCTTACTGCAATTCACACTGTTATCATGTATGAAAATTCTTTTTAAATTTATATTATACATAAGATCTATTATGACAACATCTAGTATATAACAACTAGGATTTCAATAATTGTCATCAATGGGAGAATCTAAACTAAATAATAATAATAATAATAATAATAATAATAATAATAATAATAATATAATAATAATAATAATAATATAATAATAATAATAATAATCTAATAATAATAATAATGACAACAGAAATAATAATAATAATAATAAGAAAGAAGACCGAGGTGCCCTCGATGCCGAGAATGGCTGACGGTGGCGCACGTGATGGAAGCGTGTCAGGCACTGCGTACACTGAGAGAAAGAGCAAGCCTGCCAAATGACCAGCGCGCTGTTCTAAAAAAAGGTTTTCTTACATAAGGACGCTATTTACTTATTTAAGAGATATAAACCTATACAATAAAATCTAGGTTAGTAGTTAGGTTAGGTGAATCTGGGTGAAGGAATATCGAGTACTTCACCCAATTAGGTTAGTTCAATTTTTATAAAAGGAAAAGGTATATCGAATACTTTCCCCTTGTATGAATGCGTGTTATGAATGAGTCGTTAGTATGAATGTATTTATTTGCGAGAATGTATTTATTAGCTTGAATGTGTTTTATTGGTCTGAATGTATTTATTGGCGAGAATGTTAGCATGATTACTTAGCGTAGGTTTTTATTTATTAAGGGGTTGAAAGAAAATTTATAAAAGTATTTCAACCCCATTAGCTCTAAGTCAAATTCAGTCTAGATCATTTAGGATGTGCAGGGAAATTAGTTATAAGTACTGCACATCCACTATTGGTACAGTAAATAGCCTCCTTCGCAAATTAGTAATATAGGGAAGGGATTAGCTCAGTGGTAGCGCGCTGGACTAGCAACGGGGAGATCACGGGTTTGAATCCAGCCGTGCTACCCTTAGATTTTCTCTTCCTAGGAGCCCCTACAGCTCACTGTCCGGTGATGGACAGTGTTGTCTGTAACGAGAGAACACTGTCCGGAGGCCGGCAGTGCACTGAGAAGGCTCCGGGCGCAAATGACCCAGATGTTGAGACGCCTTAAATTAAAAAAAAAAAAAAAAAAAAATTAGTAATATTGCATACCTAAGTTAATAATATTATTCAACTTGTAATAATACTCTTAATAAACTCAAATAGAAAGTTTTTATATTACACATCAGGATTTTACTTTAGTCTGAACCTATCCCACTTATTATTGAAATAAGGGATGTCACAAACAATAACCCACACTCCTCCTCGTCGACTAGATCGATGATATAAAAGGGGATGTGTGGGTAAGAACCTCGAAAATCTGTGGCTCCTCCCTGCCTTGTTGAGCAAAACACTGTGTGTGGAAGCCACACAGGTTAGCATGTGCCATCCCAGCTCGAGTGGCCTAGGCATTACAAAGAAATAAACAGTTAGAAGCGCTAATGACCATCGTAGTCGATGCGCTAAAAAAAAAAAAAATAAGAATAATAATAATAATTTTTTTTTTAAAAAGAGGTAGGGGAAACGCTTTATGCGCAAAGTGTGGGACTCCCAGGTGGCAACCAACTGCCCAAGTGGCTACCCACTAAAACACATCCTCTAACTGCGGAACATTGGCCTGGAACTGTTTAGTACACTACTTCAGACCAGGTCTTAATAGCGCCAAAAAAGGCTCTATCCTAGTTCTTTCTACGCACCTAAATATAGTTTTATTCTTTTGAAGAACCGAGTGTACAAACCCTGACACACTGTTCCACGTCTCTTCCTTGCCTATCATCTTATCAATGATAAGAGTCCGGACAGAAATCCTCTATCTTTTGTACCAGCTGGTCACGCTGAGTAGCCCCTTTATTGCACACACAAAAAATGTGTGGGAAACGTCATCAACCACCTCTGGACCGAAGAGGCAGCGCGGAGAGGCCACCTTTCCCTTCTTATAGAGTTATGATCTAAAGTATCTATGTCTACTGGGTGAGGTAAAAGTTGACCTCCCCAGACCGCCTTTCCAGCCATGGTCTTACCTGCTTCATAAGTTTCGAAGTCCATCTCCCTCTGGACTCCTGTTCCCAGTCTACCTGCTAATTCTGCAGAGTACGATCTCTTTCTTCCTTACGGACTGCTGCTTTTTCTGAGCTCTGCTTTCCGTATGTATATAGCCTTCCTCTCTTTGGCTAATAAATGGATTGGTCATAACGACATGATGTGATATCACTGTAAGTTACCTGTAAAAATTCCTCAACCGGAAATACCACTTTACTGAGGGGAATTTTTCAATTTTTTTGTTGTTGTTGCTATTTTATCGAAAATGTCTCCAACGATTTCTTTAAAGTTTATATATACCCAACTAGGGAAGGGAATAGCTAAGTGGTTAGCGTACTGGACTCCCACACGCAGGACCCGGGTTCGAGCTGTGCTACCCTTAGATTTTTTTCTTCCTAGGAGCCTCTACAGCTCACTGTAGTGACCATAGATGTTCACGCGCCTTAAATTTAACAAAAAAAAAAAAATATACACTACTTATCTTGAAGATCTATGATTTCCAGGAATATTCATTTAAGAAGTGGTTTTGGGGTCGAGAGGGGCCATGTTTTATTCTGATGTTAAACTATTTTATTATTTTATTATATAATTCTATCATAAAATTTGCCCGCAAGCGGTATCTAATTGGATACAGTTACTTGGAGTGTAGCGAACTCACAGATTACTGCTCATGCACCATCCACTTCGTCAGAACAGTATACAATACACTTTACAGACAAGGAAAAACACTGTACACAAACTAGGGTCTCTGTCCCTAGTTAATTGGCGTAAGCCAACGGAGAAGGAAGGGATCAGCTCATGAGTAGCGCGCTGGACTAGCAAAGAGCGGAAGTCCCGGGTTCGAATCCAGCAAGGTCCTTAGATTTCCTCTTCCTAGCAGCCTCTACAGCTCACTGGTGAAGTTCAGTGTTGGCTGAAGCTAGATAACACTGCTCCCATGCCGGCAGTGCACCTAGAAGGCTCCGGGGGGAATACAATATATCTTTCAGGTCGCAATGCAATAATCCCTATTACAAACTAATCTAATCTAATCATAAAATTGATTTTCAGTTGTGTATGGACGGTATGCGATGTTAATCTTTCCTGCGAAATCCTATTGCAATACAATGTCCACACCTACTATGACTTTCACCGAAGATTGTTGTTTAACGAGATTATTATAATATGATCAAAATTATTAATATACAAGCAATTGTGTTGAATTTAATTAATTATAAATTGGTTATTATTATTGATTGCTATAACGTAATTTAATTCGTATTAATATATTTACCTATTAAGATAAGTGATAATTATCAATATCGTTAATTGGTAACCATTACTTTGATATGCATATAATAATCTCATTATAGAACATGTTAATAAGCAATTTATATTAATAACTGGAATTGTAACAATAGAGTATGTGGCCCCCGTGTTTATATCGTTAGCCATTTTTTTTTTTTTTTAAACTGTTTTATCTGTTGTTTTTTTTAATTGAATAAAAATATCTTTATTTATTTCTTTTCTTTTCTCTTACACGGTAAGAGAAACTATATGATCGTTTCCAATTTTCGATATAAAGTTTTCAAAATAGTTTTGTATGGGTCTGTGTATATGTTTATGTACGAGTATATGAACGCATAGTTCAACATGCGTTTAAATATTTTTAATTTAGAGTGAATTCTTGAATTAGAAGTCGTGAAAGGCAGTCTAAGTAATGTTTGAAAAAAAATTAACTTTAATCTTTATAGATCAACTACATATGTACATATAAAGTACTGCAACTTCAAATTTGAAACATTCCTTGGGATAAATTCATCTAAGGAAGCCTTTTATGGAATGGATGGGCATTGTGCTATTTTAGCTTATTGCATTATTCCTTCATCTAAATAATATTAATCACAATGAAAAATGTTGCCAAAGTTTCGAGTTTAGAGAAAATTGAAAGTGCGTTTTTACTAAAGTTTTTTTTTCGTTTTTTGCGATTTTCTCCGTTTAAGCATTGATGGATTTCAATAAATTTGGTACATCAATAAGAACTATCACTTCTATTTGAAACTTTTTTTTTTTGCTAGAAAGTTCATTTTTACGAGGGTTTGGAAGTTAAACTCTCCTAAAAATAAAAATAAAAAGTGTTTATTTAATAGGTTAAAGGAAAGAGAAATGAGTGAGGAAGGGTTTTTAAGAAATAAGCTAGAATGAATGCTGAACACTGTATAATAAAATAGAGACAAAAAAACTGCCAGAACTTTATACGATAATATAAATTAAGTAGTGAGTGATTTAAAGTGAATAAAGAGAAGGTTAGTACTTCGTTGTTGACGCGTTGTAACTGCTGTATAAACTGTTCTAAGGACTCTCTCTTGTAGGGGCTAGCGCAGCTGTATATATACAGATTCTCTCTAAGTAGCGAGTGAGATTTTCAATTTTGTGCCTCTCTCTATGCTTTAGATCCCTCTCTTCGGTTCTTATTATCATTATTATTATTATTATTATTATTATTATTATTATTCGCTTCAGCATACCGCACTGTATCGGGTCCAGGTATTCTGGTAATTGCAGGCGTGATGACCAATCCATTTATTAGCCAAAGAGAGGAAGGCTATATATATACGGAAAGCAGAGCTCAGAAAAAGCAGCAGTCCGTAAGGAAGAAAGAGATCGTACTCTGCAGAATTAGCAGGTAGACTGGGAACAGGAGTCCAGAGGGAGATGGACTTCGAAACTTATGAAGCAGGTAAGACCATGGCTGGAAAGGCGGTCTGGGGAGGTCAACTTTTACCTCACCCAGTAGACATAGATACTTTAGATCATAACTCTATAAGAAGGGAAAGGTGGCCTCTCCGCGCTGCCTCTTCGGTCCAGAGGTGGTTGATGACGTTTCCCACACATTTTTTGTGTGTGCAATAAAGGGGCTACTCAGCGTGACCAGCTGGTACAAAAGATAGAGGATTTCTGTCCGGACTCTATCATCGATAAGATGATAGGCAAGGAAGAGACGTGGAACAGTGTGTCAGGGTTTGTACACTCGGTTCTTCAAAAGTAGAAAACGATGCTTCTCTCATGGGATTTTCCCTAATGTCGCATGCTCCAGAGTCGATAAATCATCTGATCTTTATGTTTATGCAGAAAACGGACAAACAAAAAATATAGTCCACTCACTAGCTGTACAATAAAAAAAGACTTTCCGTTAAAAACAAGTTTTCTTACTTTCCTTTCAGTTCACAGCAACGCAAAGTAGGGTATTAAATTGAATGATGTGTTTTCTTGCTGAATCTATGTTAGCTATTATACTTCTATTTACTTCCCTAATAATTAAAATCAGACTGAGCCACAGCTAAGCGTGGCCGGGTTTAGCTAGTTTATTATAAAAATAAATTATTAAATTAATTTACCTTGAAACAAAATAACATAATGTATCTGAAAAACGACACTAGCGCATCCTGTCTACCGCTGCATTAAACACCCACTTTTTTTTTTTTTTTACTTATTCTATGAAACATACAATAAAAACAAACACCAATCAATTTTCAAATATGTTAAAAAAAAGAAAAGGATTCTAAGTTTGATGCAACTGTCACGTGATAGATACCGTTTGATTTTTTTATTTTTATTTTATCTAACGTCACAGATTTCACAGAAACTCCAAAATACCAGTTTTCTCGGCAAAAAAAATGTTCCAAATAGATGTGTTACGTCAGAAAGTGAAAATTCTAAACAAAAAACCCGATTCAATTACAAAACAATTTTCTACTCGATTATTTTCTTTTCTTTCTTTTTTTTTTTCGTTTGTTTTTTGTTGTCTCAAACAGTTCAAACTTAAGTTTTACAAATTGCCTCATCCATTTTATTAACTTACGCATTTACACTGTAAAATACAGGAAGACATTTCACACATCTGTAGCATATCCGTGGCACTCTTTTCCCAAATGAAAACATTTACTAAACAGAATACGAAATTGAAGCAATTGGTGAGACAAATGTTTGTAACTTAGAGTTTACAATAGCTTTCTTTGTCACTCGTTACACAAGTTGGAATTGGGTCGGTGACAAAGCGTACTTTAAGTCTTGGGATATATATATATATATATATATTTTTTTTTTACTAACACTCTGTATATATAACATTCTACGTGGAATTTCTCATAGTTATTTTCATTCTGAAGGATCTTTGCAAATTTACAACTTAAAGCATAATTCATTCTACATTCTATTAGCTAACTCATCACAGTTGATTATCTTCTTTTGAATTATTGTCTTTTTTTTTCTTCATTCTTAGTAATATTCAGCGCAAAATAAAATGTAAAAATAAAATCTGATGTGATATACACGACATTTTCATATTAAAACATTACAATATAATTAAAAAAAACAAAATTCTTTATAATTATTAAGTTTACAAAAGATTAAATGGGCTGGCCACAAAAAAATTGGGCCAGCAAAAAAAAAAATAAATAAATAAATAAAAATAAAATGTAGGTATCTTAATGCGGCCCCTACACGGTCAATAAAATTTCTCAATATTGGTATTGACAATATAACCCATCAATACTCGTGCTAACCGATCTCAATACTTCATTATCTTACACGATTAATATTATTGTCAATAACTTTGCTCAGTACTCACTAGTTCTGCCACTAGGAGAGAGAATCTACGTGGTTTACTCGGTTTTTCCGTTCCAAAAAATAAACAATCGTATAAAAGCTTGTGTAGCTATTATTTTGGCGTTTGACACTACTAGTCGAATGAAAAGCAAACACTGGATGAAAGATTGGGTGAAGAAGAGAGATGAATATTCTCATTTAGTACTTTTGAAGGAAATCAGCCTCTGCGATGCTGAAGATTTCAAAAACTACTTTCGAATGGTTGAACCTACCTTTATCAAACTGTTATCACTGAACCATTTTTGAAAAAACAGGACAGAAATATGAGAGAAAGTATATGTGTTAGGGAAAGATTAGCCTTAACCCTGAGGTACTTGGCCACATGAAGAAATTTTGAAGACTTGAAGTTTTCAGTCATAATGTCCCCAACAACTATCAGCAAAGCTGTAATAGAAACCTGTGAAACCTTTATATATGTCCTACGAGACTTTGAAAAAATTACTATCATCTTTAAAAAATGTATGATGAAGTTTTATTTTAATACACAAATCTTTCCAAAGTAAAGTATTGTATCACTGTTGTTGAGGTCAGTTTCAACGTTGTATAAAACTACTGAAAACTGAGTATTGATGAAAATATTGGCGCCACCCCTACACGATCAATATTATTGTCAATATACCCTCCAATTCTCAGTATTGATTCACGAAAATCAGAAAATCCGGATTTCATCGATACTCTTATCAATACCGATCGTCTATACAATTTTTTCACTTACACGGTCAATATTATTGTCAATACGCTAAGGTATTGTCAATATTATTGACCGTGTAGAGGCCGCTTTAGAGAATTCTACAAAATACCATCAACGGGGTAAAAGAAGCACTAGCCGACGACCATTCAGCATTGAACAGTTTATTTGTTTTTATATGTAATTTAGGGGAAGGATTAGCTAAGTGTTTAGTGCGTTCGACTCCTACACGAAGGTCCCGGGTTCTAGTCCAGTACTACCCTTAGATTTTCTTCTTCTTAGGAGCCTCTACAGCTCACTGTTCGGTGATGGACAGTGTTGTCTGTAGCGAGATAACACTGTTCGGAGACCGGTAGTGCACTGAGAAGGCTCCGGGTGCTAATGACCATAGATGTTGACACGCCTTAAATTAAAAAAAATATATAGATATATATATATATACAGGGTGCCCCAAGGTATATGGATAACGACTTTTTCTCGGAAACTAATATAGCTAGAAAAAAAAACTAAAAAATATGTGTCCCCGTAGTTTTTTGTTAGAAAACCAAATTTAATTTGCAAATTTGTTTTGGTGCTTCCAGAAGCGAGATACAGGCACCAACTTCAATTTTTCAAATGGGGAGGTGTGGTTTTTATTTAAGAAATAGATTCCTCTATTTTCTGTAAGAAAAATTTACTTGAATGGTTTGTTGTTTTTTTTGAGCGATATTTTACAAGTTATGAATGAAAACATGATTCCTATAAGAAATTTCAAAATGATAATAATATAACGGTTTTTTGAATGAATAAGAAGAAAAGTACTATTTTATTATAAATTTTTCTCGTCATTAATTACAGATCTTGCTCGAACTGGCCCTCCACCATTAGAGATGCATACACTACTACCAATTGTAACTTACGGCCAAAGAAATACATCTCTAATGGTGGGAGGCCAGTTCGAGGAAGAACTGTGATTAATGAGGAGTAAAATTTATAATAAAATAGTACTTTTCTTCTTATTTAATCAAAAAACCGTTATGATATCATTTTGAAATTTCTTATAGGAATCATGTTTTCATTCATAACTTGTAATATATCGCTCAAAGAAAAAAACCGTTCAAGTAAATTTTTCTTACAAAAAATAGTGGAATCTATTTCTTAAATAATAACCACATTTCCCTATTTGAAAAAATGAAGTTGGTGCCTGTATCTTGCTTCTCGAAGCACCAAAACAAATTTGCAAATTAAAATTGGATTTCTAACAAAAAAACTACGGGGACACGTATTTTTTAGTTTCTAACTAGCATCTTAGTTTTCGAGAAAAAGTCGTTATCCATATACCTTGGGACACCCTAAATTTTATATAGATTTTTTTACATTACACTCAATAATTGGCTTTTCTATTTACAATTCTATTTCCTCATAATCCTCTCCCCTCTCCATCAAACCCATCATCTTATTATTCAAGTTAAATAAGCTGAAGAGAAAAGCTTGTACTAGAGATAGAGTTTTAAAACTTGAACCGAAGCAACTTCAGTAATTAACTGAACAATTGAAAAAAAAAAAAAAAAAATCAAATTAAACTAGGCATTAAAAATTCTTCTTTTGTACTTACAAATATTCTTATAATGAAATCAAAATAGGGTGAGGAAAAAAATACTAAGTCAGTAATTATTAATACTTCTACTTACATCCTAAAGAGATAGTGTCAATTTTTAAAAAAATGAATTTTCACGAGGATTACAGGTTTTGAGACCTCAACCTTTGGTCTAGTAGCTAGAACACTCGCTTTTCGTGCGAGAATTCCAGGGTTTGATTCCCATGAAGGTAATGTTGGTGTTGTCCCAGCATCGTTATAAAAAGTTGGAAGCAACAGTTAGTAGCGCCCTAGGTAGCGAAAGCCAGAACTAAATGGCGTGGGAATTGCGGAGTGTTTATCACACGCCTCCCTATTCAAATCTCCTCTGGCAAGCCTTGGCCCTTCATGGGCTGTTGCGGCATAGGTTTTTTTTTTACAGGTTTCAGGTTCCTTGAGTATGAAAAAAAATTAGTGAAAGTCTGTGGTGCGGCCAATAGCTAAAATAAAATAAAACCTTAAATAAAATAAAATAAAACCGTTAATAAAATAAAATAAATAAAGAGAGATTGGTTCTCTTAAAGTGGACTGTATTTTAACATAGAGAAAAGGAATATTAACAAACATGAGAGGAATACCTTTTACCATTATTATAAAACTAAATGTCTTGATATAATGTGAAAGATAAAAATATTTGAATCTAATAATGAAAGTTGATTTTATGTTATGTTATATCTTTCTCGCATTAAATTGTTTTTTTTCTTAATCTAAATCTCTTCTACCTCACGGTGTAGAGATTGCCTTCAGTTGTGCCTACCAACTATTGCTGTCCTTCGTTAATTTAGCTCTCTTGGCCCATTGCAGTCTCCTTGTTGTAAAATCTTCTATGATCACATCTTCCCAGGTACTTCGCGATCTTCCTCGATCTCGCTGGCCCTGCATTTTCGCCTCATAGCATGTCCTCGCCAATCTCTCTACATCCATCCTCATCAAATGCCCATATTACTTTCCCTTAGTACTTCCTCCGCAGGTTTGACATCTAGGTTTGATTGTATCGTAGTGTTCTTTACTCGATCCCTACGCGTCTTATCTTCAATTCTTCAAAGAAAGCGCATTTTCGCTGCTTGGATTTGGCTACGATGTTTAGATGTGGGAGCCCATGACTCACTGCCGTATGTTAAGATTGGGAGTATGTATTTTTAAAAATTGTTACCTTACTGCTTTTACTAATTTTTGTTTTGTTTATAAATCCTCTTTTTAAGGCATTAAACAATCTTCCTGCCGAAGCGATCCTATTATTTATTTCTTTATAAATTCGGCCTTCTTCATTTATATAAACTCCCAGATATTTGAAATTTGCAACTTGCTGTAGGACTTGCCGATTAATCCTAACGTTCAATGGCTGACCCCTTTTCCTGCCAATCTCCATCGTCTTCGTCTTCATTGTATTGATTGACATATTAATTTTTCTTGCTTGCAATCAGGACTATATCGTCGGCGAAAGCTAGGACGTTCAAGCGAATGGGTGCCATTCTAAAGAAACCCACCTCAAATTGAGACCTCTCAAGTACTTCATCTAGGGCAACTATGAACAGTAGTGGACTATGGCTACAGACTTGACGGATTCCTTTTGTTGTGTCGAATTCCCGAGAGCTGGAATTGGCTGTTCGAACATAGTTCCTCGTCCTTATATACACAGACTGTCTATGGCTCTCCATAATCCTTCATTCACTCCTTTCTTAATCAGAGAGTTGATAATGTCCGGTCTTCTGATGCGGTCAAATGCTTTTTCTAGGTCCACAAAGCACAAATTCATGCGCTTACTTTTTTCTATCACCTTCTCGCTTATCTGGCGCAAGGTAAATATTAAGTCTTGAGTGCTTCGGTTGTTTCTAAAACCGCACTAGGCCTTCTGCAGTTGACTGTCCAGAGTTATTCTTAATCTTTTCTCTAAGATCTTTGAGTAGAGCTTGCTGGGTACGGAAAGAAGGGATATCTCTCTGTGATTGCCACATTCTCTGTTGTCGCCTTTTTTGAATATGGGTACTATCACTGATATTTCTCAATCTTTAGGGATTCGTTTTTGCTTCCACGCCAAATTAAATAGGTGCATCAGTACCTTTTCCTCTTTGCCACCTATATACTTAATCATTTCTGGCGTGATTCTTTCATGTCCGGATGCTTTTTCTAGTTTCATACTTCCAATTGCCAACATCAAATCATCCTCGTCAATATAGTCGTCCTCTTCAAACTCCGTGCTCTCCTGATTTTTAATTGGTATCCCATTAATCGTTGCGTCCTCTTCGGTGTTAACTTCTTGTAATAATTCATTGAAATATTCTCTTCATCTCTCCAATATAGCTTCTTCCTTCTTAATCAAGACTCCGCATTAAATTAATAAGATAAAAGGAGTTTCTTGAGCTGTGCTGTTGTCTTCCTTACTCACGTGCATACGCTCTGGTGGATTAGGGTTGATAGAAATAATGTTGTTCATGTAGATGATAATAATGTAATGGTAAGCTGATGTAAAAAAGGTTGAAGGATATGGTGGTACCACAAGTTCTACAAGGTTGAAATAGGTGATGATACACAAACTTACAAAAAGGAAAAGTATTGTTCCAGGTGTGGCCATAGCAAATTGGTAACAAACTCTATGACTAACGTGAGCACTAACAGAGCACTCTTTGGTCACACATCGCAAGCTTAAAGTATGGGCGTGCGAGAAACAGAATCAATACC
Source organism: Triatoma infestans (assembly GCA_011037195.1). Classification (NCBI taxonomy): domain Eukaryota; kingdom Metazoa; phylum Arthropoda; class Insecta; order Hemiptera; family Reduviidae; genus Triatoma; species Triatoma infestans. Next base: position 41,962 of record JAAEAF010004900.1, read on the forward strand.
ACTAATAGCGAGAGAGGATATAATGGTTATTTGAGACAGTTAATAGGTTCGATTATTAAAAATTTAAACTTAAAACTTTGCCTTATTTATTCTCTTTTAGGACGCTCCAGTGTGTGTGTGTGTGTGTGTGTGTGCGATGTGTAAATGAAATATTTTAAAAACGAAAAAAACCTAAGAAGTTCAACTTGGTATTCCGTTTCTATCACCCGCATCTGTGACACCAAGTTGTCAGGCAAAATCAATGAACTGGAAAGTGTATGACTTTACTGAATGTTTTACTTTTTCAGACAATGACAAGGTCTTAATCCGGTAACTGTTTTTTTGCTTAATGAAGAATTTGCAATGAGCAGTTAACAAGCCAGGAAACAGTCTACAAGCGGCATTATAGAGACTATTAATAATTATCGAACTTGTATGTGCATATGCGAATGTCAGATAGCATAGTTTTATATCAGAGGTCCACCCTCCCCCACCTCTACAGTGGGAAGGCCGTAGTACTAATTCTGATAACAGCAGTGGGTCGCAGAGAGAGTGATATTTTTTTTTTTTTGGGCGCATCAAGTTCTAAGGTTATTAGCGCCCCTCAGTTTGATTCGTTCTCCACCCGGTCCGCACGAGCTTGAATGGCACATATTCAACCTTTGTGGCGTCCAGATCAGTACCTTGTCTAGCAAGGCATGAGGAGCCCAAGGTTATTGAATAGGGTACCACACATCCCCTCTTATTTCATCGATCATGTCGACGAGGGGGAGCGTGGATCTCTTGTTGTGCCATTCCTTTTTTAATTAAATATTATTTAACTATCTTATTTAAATATAAATATTATATATTAACAATTATACATATAAAATTTAATATGAAAATTCTGGATCTATTTGCATCATTTAAATGTGGGACTTTTGCATGCAGATAAATAACGAATTTTATGTAATATAGGATGCAAGAAACTATCCTGCAGGATAGCAAGAAACTATCCTGAAAAATCTACGTAACCTATCATAAAGAGGCTATTTGTTCACTGTAAAGTATTCTATTTTAGGTGTGCAGTAATTTTAACAAATATTCCTGCACACCCTTAAGTGAACTAATCCTAATGTTAATCTAAACCTAATAGGGTTGAAATACTTTTATAAAATTTCTTTCAACCCCGAAGTAAAAAACCTGAGCTAAACATTTGACCCAATATTCTCGCCAATAAATACATTCACACATAAAAGCATTCTCGCCAGTAAATACATTCTCGCTAATAAATACATTCTCGCTAATAATACAATCGCACTAATAAATACATTCACGCCAATAAATACATTCTCGCTAATAAATATAATCGCACTAATAAATACATTCACACTAATTTACACATTCATACGAGAGGAAAGTACTCGATATTCCTTTCCCCTAACATAAAAAAGAACTAACCTAATTGGGTGAAGTACTCGATATTCCTTCACCCAGTTTAATTAACCTAACCTAACCTAGCTAACTTAGATATTCCTATACAAATTAATATCCTTTAAAAAATCAAATAGCCTCTTTATATAAGGAGAACCCTCTTGTAGAATAGCGCGCTTGTCATGTGGCAGGCCTGCCCTTTCTCTCTGAGTGCGCAGAGCCTGACACCCTTCCAACACGTGCGCCACCGATAGCCTTTCTCGGCATCGAGAACACCTCGGCCTTCTTCCGCCAATAAGGAGGTGCCCATGGGTCACACGTGTATGACCAAGAGAGAGTGATATTAACAAAAATATAATATTAGTTTCTCAATATCATGTCAGTTATCCCAGTGAATTATTGTGCTGCCCATTTTTACTTTTATGATAAAATGTTTGAAACATTAATTAAGTTTATTACACTTAGATGAGTAAATTTTCCAAAGCAGTATTCACAAATGGATATTTTGAACCAACATAATCTCTATGTCAAATTGCTTTCGTACTTGCTATAAATTGAATAATATAGCTACGGATTTAAAAAAAAATATATATATTTTCAGCTATATCATCAGCTAGGTGTCGATAGTTTCAATTTTATGTGTGGACTAAAATAGTCCTTCTTCTTTCAATGTGGCCCAGATAACCTTAAAGGTTGGACACCTCTAATGTAGACAGCCTGATTTCATATTTTATAAAATACATCTTAAAATTATATTTCAAGACATAAAGTCTGTTTTTTTGGAAGGCAACAACAAAACTAATTTCGTAAGCAAGTCACAAAGGAATGCCCCAAGGGTATTTGTTTTATGGTCACTGCTTTTTTGTTATTCAATATGATTCAATTTTATTATTAAATTAACCTTTGAGAGACTAACAAAACAACCTTTGAAGATGGTGTTATCATTATAATATCAGCCAGAAACATGTTCTAATGAAAAACATAGTAACTAAGGATCATGACAAAATTAATTTATAGACAAAATTTTCTAAGACAAAAGTTTTAGTATAGATAAAACAAAATTGTTATTAACATTCCTTTGAAAAAAAAAATTTTTTTAATTGACATTTCCTAGAGAGTTAATAGGCATTTCCTGATGTGGTAAAAAAAGCTTGTAAACATTCAAGAATTGCGTTATCTTAGAATAAATTAAAAAAAATGAATAAATTCGTCATTTTGACAATTATTTTAAACTCATAAATTAATTAATATCAAGATGCGCAAACTAGACTACCCTCTAGAAAAAAAAAAAAACGTGTGAAACACTCACACAACTTTCTCTTACTCCAAGTTCTCAAAATTATAATTGACAAATTTTATAGTTGTGTACCAAATTTAATGAAATTCGTCGAAAACTGAAAAAAAAAACTGTCAGTAAAGCGCACTTCCGGTTACTAAATTTCTTAAAACTCGGAGTTTTTGGCCACTTCCGGGTACTAAATTTCTTAAAACTCGGAGTTTTTGGCCATCTATATATTTCTAATTAATTTTGTTTGGATGATAGAATTGTATAATCAACTGTGATAGCACTTTAGAGAAAAACGTAACCGCACCCCTCCCCTAAAAGTGCCCTTAAATGAATTTTTCCAGAGAAAAGTTACAAATAAAAGTTGTAGATCATTGCATGTTTAGTTTATATATGAAGTTTCAAGAAAATCGTCGGAGCCATTTTTGAGAAAATTGCGAAAAAGTGAATAAATCATTTAGTAAAGTGGTAAAGTAAACGCACTACCGGTTATCCGATATTTTCAAACTCGGAATTTCAACAACATATTTAATTCTAATTAACATTATTTAGATGACAGAATTGTCTAATAAACTGAAATAGCACCTTAGATGGAAACCTAACCTAACCCCTCCCCGAAAAGTGCCCTTAAATGCATTTTCCCGGAGAAATGTTTCAAATAAAAGTTGTAGCTATTTGTATGCGTAGTTGATGTATGAAGCTTCAAGAAAATCGATTGATCCATTTTTGAGAAAATCGCAAAGAAGTAAAAAATCCAACTCGTAAAGTAGTACTTTCGGTTGAGGAATTTTGACAGATAACTCACTGTCAGATCCCATGGAGGTACCTAAATGGAATATCAAGTTTCAACTTTCTATGGTTTTTCGTTTTTGAGCTATGCTGTTCACGTACATACATACACACACACACACACACAGACCATTTGCTAAAAACCAATTTTTTGGACTCAGGGGACCTCAAAACGGATATTTCCGGTGAAAACTCGATATCGAAAATTTGACACGATTACAATACTTCCTCTTACTAGGAGTAAGAGAAAGTAAAAAGAGACTAGAAACTACTCCAGAAAATTCTTGCGTATGATATCTGTTGGTCAATATAGAGTTAGATTAAATACTTCTTCCATTGTCAAAGACTCGCTAGGGTGCGATTCAAGCAATACACTCGAGTATGTATCTACAATCTCAGGGAGCATTACTGAGCTCCACCCTATTTAAACATCTTGATCAACGATGTTTTGCCTTTCACTCCGGAAGATCCTGGAGTTAACCGTTTGCTATAAGCGGACAATTTAGTGATCTACACTACAAGTAGTAATATCGCTACTATTAATACTGGTTTGGATACTACTCTGGAAAATTTATCGGAATGATGCAATGACAATTTAATGTCGGTGAAGACTGAATTGTTGAACTCTCCAAAGTTAAGCTTCTATGCGATCACAAAATAATAGGTGTCAAGAACTTGTCAACTACCTCGGCGAATTGTATGGACAAAATGGAAAATTAAAAACGGCTTTAACTCGTGAAAAAGGTTATCTGGTATCACTGTAATCTTGCTTCTGCAGATATACTTTCAAACGATCGGCACTGGCTTTTAGTAACACTAAAGAAGCGCTCAACCCCTCACAGTGATAGCTAAAGCTGTCAACTCCACCTCCATTAGATCCATGGAAATTCAGGCATATCTAGAACCCAGGCATCCAAATTACCCATAAAAAGAGAAAAGAACCTGCTAAAATGATGGAAAAATGCAGCCGTTTGTCCGGTTACACTGAAGAATCTGAGAGACTTTTCATTCAGATTATACCTGTTTGCATGGCCTTTGAAGTCATGCAAAACTAGGGGCTGTCATTGTACAACCAGTATGACCCTCCACTATCCACAATGAAGATAGTGCTAAATACATTTTCTTTACTGCATCCCGGAAATGTATCCATCTAATGTGTGGGTACATTTTTATACCGAGTCTCCACAGATAGGACTACAAAAACTGCCGGTGCTGGTTTCTACATTAGTAGTAAGTTCTTTGAGGATGGACAGGAAAAATATTAGCAAATCCAAATTCAGATTTTAGTTCTGGATTTGCGACAGACTGATCTCTATTTTTCATAACTTCAATTCCATCAATCAGTATGGAAGAGTGGAGAATGGAGGTGACGGAACTTAAGGTCTTATATACAAAATTTCTATAAATTATTGTACTATCCCACAGCATTTATCTTATGCGGCGATTTAATGCGATGCCTATTTTTATCCATTTTATGACAAAAACTAAATAATTCTGATACCAAAAACAAAAAAGCTGAGACGAAATTACTTTTTTGGTAATTTAAATTGCTTCTTAATTTGTCTTATTTTCTACTCTTCGAAATGAAATGTTATTTTTAAATTATATATATTAATTAATATATATCACCTACAATTAAGAATAATATATACAATATATATTGGAAAATTAGCAGTGGAAGGTTTGAATATTTATACTTTGTTAGATAATATTTAATTTATTCAAACAATATAAATTTGCATACTTCCTTTATTGAGCACTATTGCAATATTCATATGGTGTATTTAAAATACAGTTGAATCTTTATTTCTAATTAAATGTCAAATCTTTTATTTGATTATTTAAATATCTATTTGTATTTGAATAGATGAATTGTTTGAAGATGGTATTTGTACATGAAATATGCAAATTATAGATTTATTATTATTTTTGAATAGAGCGACCAAATCCTACGCTACAAAGTCTCACTGGGCCCATGTAGCTACCCTCAAGATACCCAGGTCCCAAACAGCAAATCTAACAACAAACTAGTCTAAACAAATATCCATAGCTGGGTCAGTCTAAGATTCACCGCAGTTCGAACAAAGCGGACAATCACCTTAAGGGGAAACAGCCTAATTTTTTCCACTGACATTCTGTTCCGACTAAAGGTCCTGTTCCTAATTTCAGACTCTACAAAATGGATCCGTCATGCGCACCATTACATAGAGATGTCTCCTTAAACCACAATGTCGAGTAAGGGATCCAACCAGATGCCTGAGAGAGTCCTTGAAAGACACAGCAACGTCCCACTAATAGCCCTGACCGGTTGAGTATTTTGGACTACCGACTACCAACTGTGCGCATCCATAAGTATGAATGCTGTGAAGCTGGCCCTGACTGGAAGCCTGACAGACATCTGTCAGAATACAATCCAACAGCAGGTGTCAACTGACTAATAGATTAGTCAACTGACAGATTTTTGACAGTTTCCTTGGGGTTGGACCTTTCGTTGATGCAATACAATGCAATAAACAACAAGTGTTTCGCGGTTTTAAAATTTCTTCACTTCAAAACAATTAAGTCTTTGTTGAGCAAAATTATCCATGACTGCCGCTATGACTCCATGTTAACATTTAAAGTGTCATCCAGCCTATTCTAATCCCCTCTATCATACCCACCAATACGATGAGATGGACAAATGATTGCAAGCTTACAAATTACTAAGTTTCTGATTTTGCATTTAAGCATGTCAAATTTCGAAACTTAATTCTGTTTAAACCCAATATTCAAGAAATCTGCCAGCGGTTTTTCTTTTGTGTTATTTGAAAGGTGCACAGCATCTAAGGTCCTTCACACCTTTTATCTTACCTTGATAGACAATATATTGAGTGGGTTAAACTACTTAAGGGCTATTCTGGGGGAGGTCTATGGCTTTGGGTGGTATGGTCACTATCATTCACTCTGAGGTCATTGGCATTTTTGAATGCTACTGCCTTGCGGGGAGTGGTAGGGAGAGATTAAAGAGGGCGGATATTCTCTGATAGTCAGGCCGCACTGAGGGCTTTGACCATGCCGTGTTGGAGATTCAAATTAATGTGTGAATGTAGGCAAAGTCTTAATATCTTAGCTCGGAGGAGCAAAGTGCAGCTGTACTGGGCACAGGGACATGCAGCAATAGAGGGCAATGAAAGGGCAGATCGCTGGCTAGGGAGGTATCCTCACCTTTTTGTGGTCCCGAGCCAGCCCTTGCCGTCACTAAGAGGTTCTGTGATAGTCAGGGAGGCGAGAGTTTTGGAGAAATGCTGGGTGGACCGGCAGGGGTGTCCCAGGCTAAAATATTTATCGACTAGTCATTTGTATAATATAGGGAGGACGTCTAGTCCAGAACAGTGATGCTGGTGTTAGGGAAACGATGTATCACTTGTAGTGGAATCGTTTATTGTGATTCCTGAGGTATGTAGTAGATGTCTGGAAGAGGGCGGAAGTTAGTTTAGAGATTTTTGGAAGTTAGTGCTCGAATTATTAACACGAAATTTATAAAAATAGACTGTATTTGAACAATAATTTAAACGTGAGTAATGGTAACTATTAACAAGAAATACTTAGAAATAAATAGGAGATAAATAACTAATAATTTAGAATGATTAAAATAAATAACTAAGATGCACAACTAAGGAAATAAGTATAACTAAAAACTGTATAGGGACGCGAACTGCTGCTCGTATAATAATCTTGAAGACTTACTGAAATATAATCATATAATCATCCCCCCTTCCAATGGGGAGAAGTTTATATATTAGTGTTAACAACACTCGCAACACCAAGACATCTGTCCTAGTGTGCGACCTTGGTTATTTCGGTGACCAGTGATTTAGGTCAGTGGCCAGCCTTAGCGGTTGCTTGCTTTGATGTAAAGTATTGACCCTTGGTTTTGTTTGTTTGGCCGCGGCCTTGTCTTGAAGACAGCAGCCGGCTAGGCCACTAGTTATGAATTAATCTTTCTTTGTTATGTGTTGTGAAGGTTTGACATTGCTATGACCCTGCCATGTCATTACATCATCGGTGGGATCCGATACATCCAATACGACACAATAAACGATTATTGTTTTCCCGTTTCTCTGGTACTAGGTTTCGCGTATTTGGGAGGGCATAATTCTCACAGGACTGCCTGGGAGGGTTGGAGCTGTTAGATATTTTAGGATACTGTAGACAAACCGGTAGACTACCGGGGGGGACATTAATTAGGGGGATAAATTGGGGGGAATTGAGGGGGGATAAAAGCTTAGGTCCCACGCCACAGGCACCCAGTTATATAATAATAATATTAATACTAGTTACATAATAATCTAATGTTATATAACAATAATAATACTAGTTATGTAATAATAATAATAATAATAATACTAGTTATATAATAATAATAATAATAATACTTGTAACATAATAATAAATCGAACCTATATTGTTTCTATAACTAATTGAGATAGAGTATTTGATATTCCTCGCACCACTCACGGATCTTAGACTAAAGTAAAACTAATATATACGTTAACTCTAATTTACACTTAACGCAACGCGTGTATTGAAACTATTTACAAATATTTCCTATAAAGTGCTATTTAAATTGATTACACAATTCAATCATCTAAATAATATTAATTAGTAGTAAATATGTTGCCAAAAATTCTCAGTTTTGAAAAAAAAAATCGATTTACCGGAAATGTGTTTGTAACTGAAATTCTTTCAGTTTTCTACGATTGCATCCATATAAAAAAACATGGATGGATTTCCTTAATTTTTTTTACACTAAATATAAATACATAGAAATCATTTTTGTATGGAACTTGCTTCCAAGAAAGTCCATTAAAAAAAGTTGTTTGTTTCCTCAAAAAAAAAAGAAAAGAAGTCATTTTATCATGTATAGATTCTCTAATTGATATAAAACTGTATAGATTCTCTAATTGATATAAAATTGTATAGATTCTCTAATTGATATAAAATTGTAAAGATTCTCTAATTGATATAAAAGTGTATAGATTCTCTAATTGATATATAAATTGTATAGATTCTCTAATTGTTATAAAATTGTATAGATTCTCTAATTGATATAAAATTATATAGATTCTCTAATTGATATAAAATTGTATAGATTCTGTAATTGATATAAAATTTTATAGATTCTCTAATTGATATAAAATTGTATAGATTCTCTAACTGATATAAAATTGTATAGATTCTCTAACTGATATAAAATTATATAGATTCTCTAATTGATATAAAATTGTATAGATTCTGTAATTGATATAAAATTATATAGATTCTCTAATTGATATAAAATTGTATAGATTCTCTAACTGATATAAAATTATATAGATTCTCTAATTGATATATAAATTGTATAGATTCTCTAATTGATATAAAATTATATAAATTCTCTAATTGATATAAAATTGTATAGATTCTCTATTTGATATAAAATTGTATAGATTTTCTAATTGATATATAAATTGTATAGATTCTCTAACTGATATAAAATGGTATAGATTCTCTAATTGATATAAAATTGTATATATTTTCTAATAATTGATATATAAATTGTATAGATTCTGTAATTGATATAAAATGGTATAGATTCTCTAATTGATATAAAATTGTATAGATTCTCTAATTGATATAAAATTGAAGATAAGCAAACATTTAAAAAAAAATTATAAGTCTGAATGAAACTTTGTCAATTAAATCTTTTGCTAACTGCAATAAGTGAATGTCGTAAGAGTTGTTTTGCACCAGATTTTTAAGTTTTTTTTTTGTTTTGTTATGTATTAATTTAAAAGTAGAAAATATATAACACACGACAAAATTGTTTTTTTTTTTTAAGCTATACAATAGTAGTACAACAACTACTAAAAAAAATGGTGAGATTTTTATGGCTTTGGTCGTCAATCCTCTATGGAGCAATAAAAAGCAATGTGGAGGAGTGAACCCAAGTTACTGGAGACACTAGCCGGGTTGTTAGAGTATACAAACTACCGGTTATACCACACAGTACTACGTTAACTTACCTCATTTTTTTTGTTTGTACTTTTTTCCACAAAACCCCACTTCCATCTCATTCACAGTATATTTAGTAAAAATCTCTGTACAATACATTATTATTCGGGGTTCAATTAAGAAGGCAGAAGTATTTTAGGATTTTTTTTTTTTTTTTTTTTTTTTTTTTAGAAAAGAATCAGTTTATTTACGAATAAAATCATAAAAATAATAAAACTGAAAGAAAGAGGTTTCAGGCTCCTGTGCCTATATACACTCTACAAGCTTGCATACTTGCACAAATTAAAATAAACATTAATCGATTATTATAAGGAAAAAATAAAGTAAAAAAACCTTATCTAAACACAAAAATTAAAGCAGAATCTTATGCTTACATTTTTTTTTTTATAATTCAAGTTAACAATGTAGTTTTATGATTGTAGTTAACAATGTTTGCTATATGAGCATTAGAGACTGTTTTCACAAGAGGTGATAGAATTTTTGTGTAAGATTATAAAATAAAAGTTGATAAGCTGGCAACATCAAGTGCAGCATGCATATAATCGATTTTCCATTGTTAGTTAGTGGGATAAGTGTTTGACCAGACAGGAGCCGCGTATAATAAAATTGAACGTATGTACAGATAGTATATTAATGGAAGATTTTTCTCGACCGTTCTTATATGAAGAAAAAGGATTGTGAGATTCGGTCTTTTTTAAAAAACGTTTCGACAAATATTTGTCTTTTTCAAGGCATATAAAAAAAAAAAATATTAAATAATCTTCAAAACATAACAAATTTAAAAACTTATGTATAAAATTGGAAAAAAATAAAAAGTTGAGAACATCTCAACATCACAGAGAATAGTGATATAGAATAGTTTCTTTTTTATTCCTTGAAAAAGACAATATATTTGTCGAAACGTTGGCAAGAATCAAGTTTTCTTTTTTTTAAAAAAAGACCAAATCTCACAATCCTTTTCCTTCATAAGATATTAATTTTTTGTGCAAAAAATTCAGATTAAAATTTCTGCTTAAGAGTGGAAATAGGCTGCACATGACGTTTACAGATTTGTCACATACTGTAATAACATGTTTTATGAACGTCAGCTTTTAGTCAACACCAGCCCGAGGTATTTAACTTCTTTGGCCCAAGGAAGGGTATTTCCTATTAACTTTGACAAAATGGGTCAAATGTGGCCTCCAGTGTGTAAATAAAATTGCTTCAGTGTTTGTATTATTTGGCCTAATTCTCCACTTTTTAAAGTAATCAAAACTTTTTTGAACAGATATGGACAAATGGTTGGCTGTTGTGTCAACTCGAAAAGAAGATATTATGGTTTAGGCAGTATCGTTAGCGAATAGACAGCAGTTTGATTTTAACTTTAATTTAGCTAGGTCATTGATAATAATATTGAACAGTGTTGGCCCCAGGACCGAGCCTTGGGGAACACCAGCTGCAATTGAACTTTCACCTGAAAAAGAACTACCGAGTGCGACACGGAATTTAGGAACATTTCAATTTCAATCTTTCCTATAGAATTCTAGTTTAATTTGTTAGTAATAACATTAAAGTGATTGATATTATTCTTATTTACGTAATTGCCTCTATATATCAGTTACAATATAATAGGCAACTGAAAAGAAAAAACTTAGGTTGATATAAACGAGTATTTACAAGAATGTACAGACTGAGATCATGTACTGAAAAAGTACTTTTGACGAGAACAAAAACAACTCTACTAGTTTACTTAACTTATAATTGCAGTTTATTTTAAAAATCACCTACCGTCTAGTTCATAATCTCCTTCATGTCAGAAAAATATTTCTTTATTAAAACTTCAGACATATTTTTTCTAAAATTGGTAGTAACCCATGTGCTTTATTTCATTTGGTATTTTATTTTGGAATTAATGCAGATTTTTGCCACTCATTTAGAAGATAACTTTTTATATCGTTATTGTTACTTATGTTATAAAATTGTCTGTTGCCTCTCGTAACTTTTTATATTATTTTTTATTTTAGTTGCAGAGCTAGCTTGTAAACATATAATGATGTTAATGTTTAATGATTGAAATAATGGTCTGCAGCTATATCGTGTCACGTTAAACATCATTATTTTCATAGCTCTTTTCTGAAATTTGAAAATAATTGAGGCATTAGATCAAATACCCCATATTTTAATTCCAAAAACCATCCTGGAGTGAAATAATCCGAAATAAGTTAGTCTTCTTATTTCTGGTTTGCCCGCAAGGGGTATCTGTTGCATGCAGTTACTTGGGAAGTAGCGACCCTACGGGTTACCACAGCTCAGTACTCCATGCACTTCGTCAGAAAGTATACACAATACACTTAAACTACATACACTTTACAGACAAGGACAAACACAGTACACAACAAACTAGGGTCTCCGTCCCTAGTTAATTGGCATAAGCCAAGGAAGAAGGAAAAGATTAGCTCAGTGGTCGCGCGCTTGACTAGCAACGCGAGGTCCCGGGTTCGAATCCAGCATGCTGCCCTTAGATTTCCTCTTCCTAGGAGTCTCTACAGCTCACTGCCCTGTGATACGCAGAGTAGTATGTAGCTAGAGAACACTGCTCGGAGGCCGGCAGTGCATTGAGAAGGCTGCGGGGAGGGGCACAATAGATCTTTCTGGTCGCAGTGCAATAATCCGCTACAGCAATCTACAATCTACTTCTGGTAGAACTTCTTCTCTAACTTACACAGAACTTCGTCTCTAATCCTACCTTTAGTTTCTAGTGACGTCTAATCAGTGTACAGTATATGTTTTTCTGAAAATATCATCCCAGCACTACTAATATATAATAAGAAAAGGTGTTGGTGTACGGGTTATGGGCTTGGACTTGTAACTGGAAGGTCCCCAGTTCGAGTCGCGCATATAGCGACTATTCATTCATTTAAAAAATTCTATTAATTCATTTAAAAAGTGTAATAGTGTAAATTATTTGGATTTAAGCCAGCCTGTAAAAAATAGGCATATCTTTACTTCTTTCTTTTTTTTTAAATTAAAAGGTAAATCACATTCTTGTATTTAACCAAAACGTTCATGCGGATGTCTGCAATACAAAGGCAAAGTATTGAATTTGAACTTTAAATAGTTTTACATTATTGCTTTGAAAGTTTTATATTTATCGTTTTAATTTGAAATTTATAATGCACGGTTTTAAAAATGATATCCGGTAAGTGAGTCTCCTGTCAATATATTCGAAATCTGATGTTCCGGTCGACTCTTTCGACCATAACGATGGGTTCGCAAGGTGTTGCTTAGCGAATATTCTCCGACGAACTGTGTAAACAATGGATTTCAGATATCCCCATAAAAAGAAGGCGCAAGGGGCTAAATCGGGCTAGCACGCTGACCACGGAAGATCGCCCTTCAAGGAGATCAGGCGCTCGGGAAAATGTTCGCGCAAAACAAGGTTTGCAATTAGCGCTATATGTGCTGTGGCTCCTTATTGCTGAAAACACACTTCCTAACATCCATTTCTTCAAGACTAGGCGCAAAAAAATTGATCAATCCTGTTGACATATCGCTCACAATTAACAGTTATTGCACGCTAGTTTTCTTCCAAAAAATTAAGGACCAATGATCCCTACTCTCGACAATGTACACCAAACAGTTACACGTTCTCAATGAAGGGGCCTCTCCATGAAGTTCTCTGAGATTTGTAGCTCTCCAGTAGCGCATCTTTTGTTTCTTTGCGCGCCTAGGCTGATGAAAGTGTGCCTCGTCACTCATGAACACAAGCGCATCATGAGATAAGTTTTTAAGCAAAGCTTCACTTGAATTTTGCCATGCAAAAATATCGACTTCATGCATCACAACCTACTTGTATAGGCGGAAATGGAGGTCATCATGAAGAATTTACCTCACAGAAGGATCAGCAAGTCGAAGGGCAGCTGAATGCTTTCGTGCCGAGCGCCGAGGAGATGGAAAAAATGACTGTCTTACTTACTCGCTGTTTTGGGGTAATCTCACGGGCAGTGGTAACCCTATTCTGCTACTTTGCATATTTCCAGTTCCCCTGAAGGTGCCTACCCATGAAATAATCTATTGCTGGCCAGAAACAGGACCTTGGGCGAGAATATTGAAGTGTACGCGCGAAATGCAAGCTGTACGGCGATCATTGACCGGCCGTCACAAAAGTTGGCCTCTACGGTGTACCGTGTTGCTCCTTCAATCAATGCATTTTTGCTACTGAGTACATCACCGCACCTTCACGAATGAGACCATCCACACTGTCAGCCTACCACGCCATTTTCACAACCCCGTTCAAATGCTACAATGAATTTTCTCAGAAATATATTTGAAATAATGGTTGTAGCATATTTATAATGTGTAAATTGATATCCTATTTTTAGACAAAATCGCTAAAACTAATAAATCCCATTCAGTAAAGCGATTTTGACCAACAATAAAAAAAAAAAAAAACATTAATAGACAAAAAATGCAGAATAAATGAGGGAGACCTCAAAACGAGTATTTCCGTTAAAAAACATGATTTCAAAAAAATTTTACACGCGTAATACTTCCTTTTACCAGCCAGCAGTTAGAAAAAGTCAAATTTATTTCATAACATACGCCTTCATTTATTTAATAATGAAGGTATATTAAAATTATATTCGTCATATAAACGTTTATATTGCATACGTTATCAGTTACATAAGAATTCGGCTTTTGTTTCTTAATTAAAATACTCTTTTTTGAAATAACTAAAGGTATGCGTTTAATTGCAAATTCCATTTCACACAGTAGGATATAATAAAAGGCGGCGGGGGACGTTGGTACTAGATTTCCAATTATTGCACATACTAACAGGTAATTTATTGTTGGTTATTTCCCCCTCCCTTATAATTCTTATATTGGCCACACTTCAGTTTACCAATTAATAATATTGCAAAACAATTAATATTTATTATTTTTTATATTGAATTCTCTTATAACTTACTGAACAATTTGGGGGAATTCATTTCATTCATTACTGCTCTCTCAGTTTGCTTGCTATTTTCCCTTACTCCTGGTAAGAGAAAATATTGGCATGTGTGTCAAATTTTTTAAATATGTCAGTTTTAAAGAAATATCTTAAAAAAACAAAAATGAAAAAATCGCAAAGTTCAAACTTGATATTCCGTTTAGTTAATGGCCATCGAATTTGACAAGAAGGTTAAAAAATCGGGCTTTATTGAATGTAAAGTTTTGTAGTGTAATACTTTCCTCTAAACAGTTATGCCTAATATTTTGTTGTTTTTTTTCTGGCTACATTGGATGAAGGGGCCACACATAAAATATAAAACTAAAGGAGGTAATGAGTAAATCGTTTTCGTAACACCCAAGTCTCATTCTTCAACTTGTAAAGGTACAGATTGTCGTTTGAGATAAAGATTATGTTAAATATTATTAGCCGTTTATTAATTATTAATATAGAGAAAAATTACATATTTAAATCATTAAAAAACCCTTACATTATTGTCCTGGCAAATATTATTGAACAAACAAAATAGCAACGTTTGAAATGTAATGCTGTAAATTCCTCGGAATCCCCGCAAAATCAATTTTCCCGGGAAAATTTGATTATATCTCTGCAGTTAGTAAGAAAACCGTTTCCAGAAAATTCCTTCAAATAAAAAAAATCCTTCTCTGAAGGTTGTGCTTCTAGTCTGGGTGCCAGGTCTGTCAAATTAGGTGCCTCTCTCCCTTTCATTGGTCCCGAGCCTGCTGATGGCGTGTCTTCTGACATATGTCTGTTAGGTTTCCAGACATGGACAGCTTCACAGCATTCATCCTTATGGATGAGCACAGTTGGTTTTCGGCAGTCCAAAATGCTCATCGGGAGGTCCGGACAAGGCCATTTTAATGAGACGTTGATGTGATTTTCACGGAGCGCTCTCAGGCATCTGGTTGGATCTCTTACTGGACATTGTGGTTTAAGGAGACATTTCTACATAATGAGGCTAATGCCAGATCCATTTTGTAGAGTCTGTGAGGCAGAGGAGGAAACACCCATCCATCTTATGACTGATTGCTTGGGTTGTGAGGAAATTAGGTTCAGGACCTTTGGTCGGAATAGGATGTCTGTGGAAAAGCTTTAGGTATTTTTCCGCTTCACTTATTGTCCGATTATTCGGATAGCGGATCTTAGATGGATTAGATCCGGGTTCTTGCTTTTTGTTCTATATAATTATCATCTTTTTTATATTGGAAATTTAATAGTTTTCCTAATATACCTTAATATTATAAAGTTGGCGAACTGAAATGGTACTTGAGATGAAAGCTTAACGTTGCTACTCCCCCCCCCCCGAGAACTCTTCAAAAATATAAAGTTTCCTAGAAAAAAAGCTTCAAATAAAATTGATATGCATTTTAGAGGAAAAAGCAATTGGAAAAATTGAAATTATTTTGGAAAATTGTTGGTGGATTTTAACTTAAAATAATGTGTATATTAATGCTACGGAGCCTTGGAAAACACGGATTCGCTGTTGATCAAGTTGTTTGATTTATCCAAGGCCTTTGATACCGTTTCGCATGACATATTATTAGGAAAATTAAAGTGGTATGGGTTTAATGATTTGTCAGTCAAATTTATGTCTTCCTATTTGTCGAATAGATTGGCAGCGGTGTATAAAGGCGGTAAGTACTCTTCTCTACTGCAGCTCAAGTATGGTGTGCCCCAAGGGTCTATTATGGGACCGCTACTATTCTTGGTTTACATTAACGATCTACCGGCAATGTTTGATAACGATGATATAATTATGCCATATTTATATGCCGATGATCTTGCGGTACAGGTTAGAAATGCAGATAACACATCCGTTAATAACTGCATTAAATCTATATTCGATTGGTGTGCTGCTAATAAGCTAAGTCTAAACCAGGATAAAATTAAAGAGATTTCTATCAAATTAGGAAATTATGGTGGGGCTGAAAAAGCTATCAATTTCTTAGGCATTCTCATAGACTCAAAACTGAACTGGACAGATCAAGTTAATAATGTCATGGGTAAAGTGTCGCGTGGAATCTATGTCTTACGAAAATTAAGAATGTCGGTTGACTTGGAAGCTTTAAAGTTGGCATATTTTGCGTATGTTCATAGCCATTTGTGCTATGCTACTATAATTTGGGGTAATGCTGCCGAATGCAAAAAAATACTTAGGTTACAAAAGAAGGCAATTAGAGTTATTTTGGGTTTAGACTCGAAAGTACCTTGTCGTTCTTGGTTTAAGAAATTGAATATAATGACACTACCAGCCATATTTATTTTCCAATGCCTCGTCTACGTAAAGTGCAATGAAGGCCAATTTATAAGTTTTTCGCAAGTTCATGACCATTTCACCAGAAGGCGCAATGATCTTGTTCAGAGTAGAAACAGGTTGACAAAAGTTCGTACCAGCTTCCATAGTTTGTCCATCTCGCTATATAATTATTTACCAGCGAATATAAAAGATAAGAATTTGAAGTGTTTCAAAGCTAGTGTTAAAAAACTGTTATTAGCTCACCCGCTGTATGAGATACATGAATATTTTAAAATTAAGTTTTTATCTTGACAATTTTGTGAATTTAAATTATATTTAAGATTAAAGATACAGGAATATTTTGAAATTAAGTTTTGCCTTGACAATTATGTGATTTTAAATTATATTATACTTGACCTTGCCAATAAGGATGTATTGATCTTTTTTTCTGGCAAATAAATAAATAAATAAATGCGGTGAAATGAAATTAGAACTGTTAGGGTAAAAATCCAGG
Organism: Triatoma infestans; assembly: GCA_011037195.1. Lineage (NCBI taxonomy): Eukaryota > Metazoa > Arthropoda > Insecta > Hemiptera > Reduviidae > Triatoma > Triatoma infestans. The sequence continues at coordinate 59,204 of JAAEAF010004900.1, forward strand.
TAGAAGACAACCGTAAGAAGAGAGGCCAGAGAACTTAGCCTCTCTTTGTCTTTTAATCCCTTCTAGAAATCATATATAAAAGGCAGGATTTTAACTTCCAAGGAGGAGCATTGTTTCATCAGTTTTCTTACGGCATTCAACCAGCATTGAATCGAGAGAGAACATCAATGCCAGCTATAAGTATTAAACATTTGAGTTTAAATCAATCTAGTTAAATAATTGATTCTATATATTATTTATAAGTTTAGTATTACGAATTATTATAAAGTGTTTAAAACAAAAACAAAAAAAACCTATGGTGCAACAGCCCATGAAGGGCTAAGGCTTGCCAGACGGCGATTTGAATAGGGGGACGTGTGGTAAGCACGCCGCAGTTCCTAACCCGTTTAGTTCCGGCCTACGCTACCTAGGGCGCTACTAACGGAACAAATTTCTACGACTTGGACAGCTTCCCGTATTTGACATGAATTTCCTGAAGAAAAATTAAATTTCGAAACGATTCAATTGTAATAAATTGAATAAAAATCTGGTGTGAAACTCTCACACAACTTTCTCTTACTCCAGTTTTCAACATATAATTGACAAATTTTATAGTTTGTGTACCAAATTTAATGAAATTTGTCGAAAACTGTTCAGTAAAAGCGCACTTCTGGTTTATTAATTTCCTTGAAACTTGGAATTTTAGCCACCTATTTATTTCTAATTAATTTTCTTTCTTTTGGTGATAGAATTGTATAATCACCTATGATAGCACATTAGAGAAAAACATAACCCCATCCCTCCACTAAAAGTGCCCTTAAATAAATTTTTCCAGAGAAATGTTTGAAATAAAAGTTGTAGATCATTGTATGTTTAGTTTATATATAAAGTTTCAAGAAAATCGTCTGAGCTATTTTTGAGAAAATCGCGAAAAAGTAAAAAAAATCATTTGGTATAGTGGTAAAGTAGACGCACTTCCGGTTATTCGTTGTTTTTTTTTCAAACCCTTTTAATTCTAATTAACATTTATTAGATGACAGAATTGTCTAACAAACTGAAATTGCATTTTAGATGAAAACCTAACCCCACCCCTCCCTTATAACTGCCTTTAACGGAATTTTTCCAGAGAAATGTTTCAAATACAAGTTGTAGCTCTTTGTATGTGTAGTTCATTTTAGCTCTTTGTATGTGTATGTGCTGTTTTTTTTTTGTATGTGTAGTAAGTTTTGAAAAAAATCGTCGGAGCCATTTTTTAGTAAGACGCAAAAAGTAAAAAAAAAAAAAACAGTAAAGTGGAACTTCCAGTTGAGGAATTTTGACAGATAACGTGCTGACAGATATCAAAATGTGTAAAGGTGGCAAAGCTTTTTAGTAATTAAATAGACTGCTAGACTATTAAATTCAAAAGAATATCAGATCAAGATGTTCTTTTTTCATGTAAACAAGTAAATGTATTGGGTTACCTGTAGAAATTAGTCTAACTAAATTAGAAGAAGGATTATTATGGTTGAAAGCATAATCCATTCATTTTGTACCTATATAAGTAAACGTACTTTCTTTTTTTTTGTTGAAGAAAGTAAAATGAATTTGAATTTCATAAAAAGAAAGTTTTGTTATGAAAGATCTGTTAAAGGGGCAACTTTAAATAAGAATTCACAAAATAAGGAAGAAAAAAAAGTAAGAAGACTTGTTAGAAGTTTACAACTTAGAATTTATAAAAAGATAAAAAATTGTGGAAAAAGTTTGGTAGACTCTATTACAAACTGCTTAGCCTAAGAGTTCTTTATCCCTTATCATTTTCATAACATAAAACTTCGATTATACAGATTATATAAGCACAATTTTTGGCTATTTTATTGATACTTACTTCTTTTTTTCTTTTTACTTTCCTTACTTCTAGTAAGAAGAAGAAGTATTGTAATCGTGTCAAATTTTCGATGTCGAGTTTTCACCGGATATATCCGTTTTGAGGTTCCCTGAATCCAAAAAAGTGGTTTTCAGCAAATGGTCTGTGTGAGTGTGTGTGTGTCTGTGTGTTTGTCAGTGCCAGTTATAAGTGTTAAGGGCGCCTTCCACTGCGAGCGAAGCGGGCTCCGTTCGGACTCTGTTCAACTCGCAAAGGTTTATCTTCATGTAAGTGCTTCCACTATGAAAAGAGTGAGCGGAGCGGACTGAACGAGTATAAAGAGTTACAAAAGTGGTCGCAGAGTTGAGCGGATTTGGGACGGACTCCGTTCGACTCGCAACGCCAAATCTCATAGAAGTGCTTCCACCAATAGATGAGTCAGCGGAGCGGACTGAGCGAGGAAAAAGGAGCCGTTGTGTCACGCTGTGCAATGCTAGTTTTGAACGGTGTCCGCTAGCCCTTCCCTACCTCCCTCCCTACTTATGCGCGCCTTCCACTGCGAATATCTTTTTCAGCTCATTCTTGAACATGTTCTGTGACTGCAGTATCGTAGTGTATTTGAATAAAATGGAGCTTTTTATTGAAACAGTGCGACAATACCCTTGTTTATGGAATACCAGCGACAGAGATTATCATCTTGTAAATCGTAGAATATCCGTAGTAAATCGCCTTTGATAGGTCTCTCTCTAATGTGGTAGCTCACCCAAAATCTTGGTTTGTTACGCTTCTTTTTCTTATAACTATAGAGTAGCAAGCATTTACTTATCGTATTTATATAGTCATCATCACTGGAATCGTCTGGCATTATTACTAGAAACGAAAAACGAAAAAGAAAACTTCAACCACGACTTGCTCGATCCAACTGGCTATGATGAACTGGTGACCATTCAGTCCGCTGATAATGGAAGCATCAACCCCTTCCATCTCATTTCTCGCTTAGCTCAATCCGCTAGCAGGTTTCCGAATCCGCTGACAATGGAAGGCAAATACCTCTTTTATGTAAAACTCTTTTTAGTGGAACGTCAAAACTATTTTACTCCGTTTTGCTCAGCTATTTCATGCTCATTACCCTTTTGCAGTGGAAGGCATGCTTTAAACATTTGAGTTTAAATCAATCTAGCTAAATAATTGATTCTATATATTATTTATAAGCTTAGTATTACAAATTATTATAAAGTATTTAAAACAAAACAAAAAATCTATGGCGCAACAGCCCATGAAGGCCAAGGGTTGCCAGACGGCGATTTGAATAGGGGGACTGGGGCGTGCTTACCGTACGTCCCAGTTCCCAAGCCGTTTAGTTCCGGCCTTCGCTACCTAGGGCGCTACTAACGGAACAAATTTCTACGACTTGAACAGCTTCCCATATTTTATATTAATTTCTCGAAGAAAAATTAAATTTCGAAAAGATTCAATTGTAATACATTTTATAAAAATCTGGTGTGAAACACTCACATAACTTTCTCTTACTCCAGTTCTCAAAATTATAATTGACAAATTTTATAGTTTGTGTACCATATTTAATGAAATTCGTCGAAAACTGAAAAAAAACTGTTCGGTAAAACGCACTTCCGGTTTACTAATTTTCTTGAAACTCGGAATTTTGGTCATCTATTTATTTTTAATTAATTTTGTTTGGATGATAGAATTGG
>JAAEAF010004901.1:0-77476 GCA_011037195.1 Triatoma infestans
GACGATTTTCTTCAAACTTGGTATATCAACTACACATACAAAGAGGTACAATTTTTCTTGAAAAGTTTCTCTAGGAAAATTCATATAAGGGCAGCTGTGGGGAAGGGTGGGGTTAGGTTTTTTCCTAAAGTGCTATTTCAGTTTATTAAACATTCTATCATCTATATAATGTTAATTAGAATTAAATATGTTGTTAAAATTCCAAGTTTCAAAAAAATCGGATAACCGGAAGTGCGTTTACTTTATCACTTTACTAAAAAAATTTTTCGCGATTTTCTCAAAAATGGCTCCGACGATTTTTTTGAAAACTTCGTATATAAACTAAACATACAAAGTTATACAACTTTTATTTAAAACATTTCTCTGGTAAAATTCATTTAAGGACACTTTTAGAGGAGGCGTGGGGTTATGTTTTTCTCTAAAGTGCTATCATAGTTGTTTTTATATAATTCTATCATCCAAACAAAATTAATTAAAAATAAATAGATGGCCAAAATTCCGAGTTTCAAGAAAAATTAATAAACCGGAAGTACGCTTTTACTAGACAGTCTTTTTCAGTTTTCGACGAATTTCATTAAATTTTGGTACACAAACTATAAAATTTGTCAATTATAATTTTGAGAACTGGAGTAAGAGAAATTTGTGTGAGTGTTTCACACCAGATTTTTTTATTCTATTTTATTTATGCTGACCACACACACACACATACACAGACCAATTTTTAAAAAAACACTTTTTTGGACTCAGAGGACCTCAAAACGTATATAGCCGATGAAGACGCAATACTTACTCAAATCGCAGAATTGTCTAACTTTGTTTTTCTTTTACGTTGCTGTAATTTTCAATTTTGATGGAAGACAGAACCGGAAATGTCTAAGAAGGAATAAGTATTTAAATAATGAAATAACAATTTCCTTCCATCTTACCTTAGTGTTATTTACACGGGGATCCGAAACATCTTAAAACACGAAAATCAAAGGAAATTTATCAGTTAGAATTAACTAGATGTCCTTTTTCATATAGTACTCAAAACATGATTCAATTTCGAAATTTATCACCATCATCTCAAGTACAAGAGAAATGGAAATTAATTAATATTTTTGTATAGTTAGCAATACATTACTTATTTTGTTTTTATTCTATTCTATTTTTAGTATACAATATCAGTTTTTAGTTAAGTAATAAATGATTTCTAATTAATTAATTTAATTAAACATGTCTCCGGTTTATTATATGAAAACTGTCTTTAAGAGAAATCTGATAATGTAATCATTATAAAGGGAGCAATATATGTGAGATTCTACTATGTATATTAATTATTTATAAACATTGAGATAAACTTAACTAACACACGTGTGTTAGTAGACTTAGTTTAATTAGTAGACTTAATGTTTATTACATACGTGATAAACTAGTAATATTAATTTTACAATTACAACTTAATGTTTCAATTAATATAAATAATTCTAAGATCTAGAATTATTGGTGTGAAACACTCACACGACTTTCTCATACTCCTTTTAATTCGTTTATATATGAAATGAAACATTTTTTTTTATATTTCTAATTTTCTTAAATTGTGCCAACCTACCAACTTTTAGGCAGGTATAAGAATTATGATTACATTGTAGAGAGCGTATTGACGTTCAATTATTGTAGTATTATAGTATTCAATATTATTGAATATTGAACAAAGCCATTTAATTTTTAACGTTTCAATTTCCACGGAATCAGCTAAAAACAATTTTTAGGCAATTAATATTATTCCAAATTTGAAAGAAATCGTAATACTCGTTTTCGTGAAAATTATAAAAACTCAAAAGCCTAGTCTCTAAAATTGCATACATTTTTGGAATACTGGTCATTATATTGGTGGGAATCTAATCTATTCTAATCTAGAAACTCAGGGCCTCACATCAGCCTTGTATCATTAAAAATAACGGGCAGCGGCGAGTGGAATTTCTTATCCCGCCTTCGGTTCGAAATTGTGGATGCCAAATTTCAGGAATCGTCACTGCGAGCATAGTGTACGCACTCTCCAAGAAGGTGAAACGGTGTCTTATCTTTTGGTCCACATTTCTTGCAATCCATATTATGCAGTTTGTTCCCATAAAAGACAATGCCCTGTAACTAGTGCAGTAATCCATCCTCCCTCCTTAGCTCCACTTTCGTTCTACTGAGGAGATAATTTGTGCGAAACTTTTGAGGGGCCTTCCAGGAAAATCTTAGAGTGCCTCATTCCCGCAATATTTTTCCAATATAATTTTTGTATTTGCGTGTTAGCCATTTTTCAATGGCCCCCATAAACAGTTCTGTACGAGATGACGCAGAAAGGCAGAATGGGCGTTCGTGATGCCGCCCTCCTTTGCCAGTCTGTCAGCCACTTCGTTTCCTTGAATGCCTTTATGCCCTGCCACCCAACCTAGCGAAAGGCTATTGTGGTTTGCCAGAGATTCTAACCGTTCACGGCATTCTTTAACAATCCTCGATCGGATACAGTTCACCTCTAAAGCCTTTAGTGCGGCCTGGCTATCAGAGTAGATCATAATTCTTCTGCTCGTTACGCTTTTATCATCCCTAAGATTTCTGAGCACAACTTAAGATGGCGAAGATTTCAGCCTAAAAGGCTGTTGGGAGGCTACCAAGAGATATGGCGATGCCGATGCCAACGCGCCTAACATGCACGCCAGCCTCGTAAAAACCATATATTGTACTGAAATAGTGCTTTAGAGGAATTCTTAAACGTTATTGTTCCCCCCAAAATCGCCTCCCCCCAAATCAATTTTTCCTGTAAAATGTAAAATTTTTCAAATAAAAGTGATAGGCACATTTATGTGTAGTATACGAAATTTAAAAAACAAATTGTTGGGAGCCCATTTCGAGTAAATCGCAAACAAAATTGATAAGAAAACATTCAGTGATGCCGCACTTCTGGTTGGTTGTATTTTGCCCAAAAAAATCTTCGTTTGAACAATTTGATCAAATTGTTTTCAGTAATATCGCATTTCATGTTTATGGATTTTGATAAAAGATCCTTTTTGTCAGATGCTGTCTGTGGTATTTAAACGGAATATCGTGTTTGTGCTTCCAGTGAATTTTGAGCTGTGGTAACCCGTGGGGTCGCTATTCCCCAAGTAACTGCATACAACAGATACCCCTTGCTGTGGTATTCTATGTTATTCCACACGTCAGATTAGTTCCCTGCTAACCGCAAGGAACGCCAAGGTCGTATCTTCAAACGAAGCCAATCAAGGGTTGGCACACAGCTTCGTTTTTTTTTTTGTACTTGATATCTGAGAACGTGTACCTACAGTGAAAAATAAAAATAATAAAAATTGAGAAAATAAACATTAATTTAATTAAATAATAATACAAACAGTTGCAATAACAAATATGTAGTACAGTTACAAATTTTCTGCTAACAAACAATAAATAACAAAAATAGCATAGAAAAGTAATCAAGATTGCAATGAATTGGTAGTAAATTACATTGTTTACAATGATATCAGTGTTGTCACAACACCTTGGCCTTTTATTACAATTGAGTGAGCGTGTGTGTGTATGTCAGTCGGTCTATGTTTTTTTTTTTTTTTTTTATCTCTTTCGGCACAAATAAACCAAATGTGATTACTGTTATGTTGGTGGACTTTTTTCATTAATCACCAATTCTACTTATTTCTCTGCCCCCTCCCCCCACCCTTTTTTTTTTCATAAATTTATTATGAAGAGAAAATACAAGATTTTCTTCGTAAACACCTTTAATTAATTAAAAAATGAAAAGTGATTCAACCTTTTTTTTGGGGGGGGGGGATTGATATATTATCATTCAGCCATATATGCTTATGCGTTTTAGAACTGACTACATACTTAGTGCCTCAAACATTCATTCACGGATCTTGCCTACTCCATTCACGCAAATAAATACAAACACGCCAATAAATACATTCACACAATTAGCTGTAAAACCAAACGCAACTCATTCTCATACTAACTACCACCAGACCAACATTCATGCGATGGGGGTGGAGTACTCGATATTCCTCGCACGCCTGTAGGTTCAACCGTCAGATAGGTCTCCCGACTACAACATCGGCCTTTTAGATAACTTATATTTTAATATAACAGATAAAAGTAAGAAATTATTAAATAAAATTCATAGCAAAATTTGTTAGTTTACCTTTTATTAAATTTAAATATAAAACAATTTCACAAAATAATATGGTCTGTGTGATATATTCACAAGACTTTCTTATAGTAATGAGACACATTATTCACTGAGTTTTTTTTTTTTAAATTCAAGACGCGTCAACATCTGTGGTCATTGGAGCCCAGAGCCTGCCCAGTATACTGCTGGCCTCCGTACAGTGTTCTCTTTCTTGTTAACAGGCAACACTGCCCATCCACGTGACAGTGAGTTGTTGAGGCTCCTAGGAAGAGAAAATCTAAGGGCAGCGTTGCTGGATCGAACCCGGGATCTCCTGGGTTAATTAGTCCTACATGATACCACCCACCATAATCCCTTCCCTTATTCTTAAAAGTTGGAAGGTGTTACAGTAAATTCTATAGAAATTATATTAAAGGGAATTAACATCATAGTCCCCAAGAACCCATCCAATTTTTACATTCTCTAAGTTATTTTCAGGGGTTTATAATTAATAACTAAATATTATGACTACTGCAATATAATGAATACATATACACTTATAATTCTGAGGACTTGATTTAATTAAGTGATTAAGAGACGGGGAGAGAAAAATAAATGAAGGCTAGGCAAAATTAATTAATAAACCGGAACTGCGAACTAATTAATAAATCGGAACTGCGAACTAATTAATAAACCGGAACTGCGAACTAATTAATAAACCGGAACTGCGAACTAATTAATAAACCGGAACTGCGAATTAATTAATAAACCGGAACTGCGAACTAATTAATAAACCGGAACTGCGAATTAATTAATAAACCGGAACTGCGAACTTAATTAAGAAATCGCAAGTTGCGTTTTTACTGACAGTTTTTTTTTTTTTTTTTTCAAGTTTTGCTTTCTCTGGATTTCCTTTCCTTCCCCCTCCCCCCCCCTCCCCTCTCCCCGCCCCCCCCCCCAAAAAAAAACAGACGAATTTTATTAACTTTAGTACACTAACTATAAATTTTGTCAATTACAATTTTGTAAACTGCAGTTTTAAAGAGAAAGTTTGTGAGTATTTCACAGCAAATTTTTTTTAAATTTTTTATTTGCCTAGCCTTATCTATATGCAATTATGATTCAGTTTTAATAAACAAAAACAAACTTGTTGAATAGGGGAATCTTTATTTTAATTTTATGTATTTTGATTGAGGCATAATTCCGTGACGTATTTGAAAAAAAAATAAAATCTGGTGTGAAACACTCACACAACTTTCTCTTACTCCAGTTCTCAAAATTATAATTGATAAATTTTATAGTTTGTGTACCAAATTTAATGAAATTCGTCGAAAACGGAAAAAAGTAGTGTTCAGTAAAAGCGCACTTCCGGTTTACTAATTTTCTTGAAACTCAGAATTTTGGCAACCCATTTATTTCTAACTAATTATGTTTGGATGATAGAATTGTATAATCAACTAGGATAGCACTTTGATGAAAATCTAACCCCACCCCTCCCCTAAAAGTGCCCTTAAAAGAACTTTCCCAGAGAAATGTTTTAGATAAAAGTTGTAGATCTTTGCATGTTTAGTTTATATACGAAGTTTCAAAAAAATCGTCGAAGCCATTTTTGAGAAAATTGCGAAAAAGTGAATAAATCATTTAATAAAGTGGTAAAGTAAACGCACTTCCGGTTATCCAATTTTTTTCAAACTCGGAATTTCAACAACATATTTAATTCTAATTAACATTATTTAGATGACAGAATTATCTAATAAACTGAAATAGCACTTTAGATGGAAACCTACCCCACCCCTCCCACAAAAGTGCCCTTCAGTGCATTTTCCCGGAGAAATGTTTCAAATAAAAGTTGTAGCTCTTTGTATGTGTGGTTGATGTTTGGAGTTTAAAGAAAATCGTCGGAGCCATTTTTGAGAAAATCGTAAAAAAGTAAAAAAACCAACTAGTAAAGTGGTACTTCCGGTATAGGAATTTTGGCAGATAACGCACGTCAGATCCCATGGTGATACCTAAACGGAATATCAAGTTTCAACTTTCTACGGTTTTTCCTTTTTGAGCTATGCTGTTCTCATACATACATACATACGTACACACACAGACCATTTGCTAAAAACCATTTTTTGGATTCAGATGACCTCAAAACGGATATTTCCGGTGAAAACTCGATTTCGAAATTTTGACACGATTACAATACTTCCTTTTACTAGGAATAACAGAAAGTAAATAATACAAATAAAGATGAAACACTGTTTAATAATAATGCTTATTATTAAGTAAGGCTACTCCTCAGACGGTTTGTATAAACCATGAATATAGTCGGTTGTAATGAATTGTAATTTCTTCTTTTTGTTTTTCTTTTTACTTCTATTATTATTATTATTATTATTATTAATAATGCTTATTACTGCAATAGTGTTTCAAAAGAATACAAATGAAACTTAACAAAGATTGTTTATTATTTTAAATAAATAAAGAAATCAATAATACCCTGGGACTGTCTAAAACTCACAATTTTTTTTTTAAAATTCCATTCATACATAATAATTCTACAAGATATATATTTATTTACCAAACAGTTTATAAAAAAGAAGTTAGGAAGCATGGGTAAAAAAAAAAAGTATGTGACGTGATGATGGTGAAGTAATACTATTAGAAAGGTCCTTGAAATGGCCAGTTAATACTCACAGCCAGACTGTTTGGTGTGTACAGCTTTTATAATACATACTACGTGCTTTAACCAACGTATCTCTTTATAATATTCACTGGCTGCTGTTTCATAATTTCTTTAGAAGGGGCAAGATTTCTTCCTCTATTAACGGGATTACCATTTTTTTTTTTTTTTTTTTTTTTTTACAATTTATTTTTATAAAGTTCACTAATTATCAACGCACAATGTATTGTAGTAAATTCTAGTGAATTCAGTGTTAAGGATAATTGAATTACGATGATAATAAAAAAAGTTCGAAAAATTAGTCTGAAAGCAATTTGTCAAGAACCGCTGTTCTCCAACTGTGTTCCATGATTGCAAAAGCACCATGGGGGGGAGGAGAGGGCCACGACAGGAAGTAATTTTAACGAATTCTAAAACTATGCTACTTCAAATCGCATCTATAAATGTAACAAAATTTATAACTGTAATAGAAGCCATAGAGAGAGGATCCATAGCAGAGAAAGAGAGAGACAAAATGACAGGACCACTCTCTCGGACTAGAGTGGGAGAAATTGCATAAATATAGCGACGGGAGATAGATATATAACAGAGTTCACAACGCCAGTCACAACATGTCATTTACCTTACCCTTTACCACTCAACTATACTCTACCATTTTTGGCCAAATTAAGCGCTTTTCTCTCCCTTACATTGTTCCCGAGCCAGCTGTTGGTGTGCCTTTCCTGATATGTCTGTCAGGCTTCCAGACATGGATGACCACACAGCACTCATCCTTACGGATGATTTCAATAGGTTGTCGGCAGTCTAAGATGCTCATGGGTTCTGTGTCTTTCACGGACCTCTCTCAGGCATCTGGTTGGCTTCCTCACTGGGCATTTTGGCTTAAGGAGACCTCTCTATATACTATGAGGCTCATGCCTGACATCCTTTGTAGAGTCTGTGAGACAGAGGAGGAAACAGCAGAGTTCATTGATACGATCGGGAGATAGATATACAACAGAGTTCATTCGCCAGTCACAACGTGTCATTTACCTTATCCTTTATCACTCAACTACCACTTTACCATTTTAGTGTAAAGTCCAGAGTCAGTCAGTGTCACTTCTAACATTATATAGTGTTTACCCATATCCAGTTGTTCATTCAAACCAAACCATTTTCTCTCCATCATCATACCCATTATAATAACATTTATTTTATAACTTTGTGTGTGCATGCGTGTGTATAATGAACGAAAAATTGTAGTAAAAAAAAAATGAGATTCTCAATGAGATAATTTAAACTTCATAAAAAATGTTTCCTTTTTTTTTTGGGAGGGGGGAAATTATAACCTCCCCACCCACCTTCCCATAATTTCTTTAAACTAATTTCTCGAAACAAAGTTTCAAACAAAAGTGATAGATCTCTATTTTTACAGTTAGTGTATCAAAATTTAATGAAATCTCGTCAATGTTTTTATGGAGAAAATTGCGAAAACTGAAAAAAAAAAAAAACTGTTTCCGGTTTACTAATTTTCTTGAAATACGGTATTATGCCAAGTTATTTATTTCTAATTAATATTATTTAGATGAAAGAATTTTATAATTCAATGAAGATAATACCTTAGTAGAGGAAAACATAACCCCACCCATCACTGAAAAAGTCCCTTCTTAAATGACGCTTCTTGTATGTGTAGTCGATATACTAAGTTTAAAGAAAATTATTGAAACCACTTTCGAAACTGAAAAAAAAAAATAACTTATTTCAATAAAAACGCACTTCCGGTCTATAGATTTTCTTCAAACAAGGAATTTCGGCCATACATTTTAATTATAATTAACATTATTAAGATGATAGAATTGTGTAATAAACTAAAAATTAAACTTCAAAGGAAAACATAATCCCATCCCTCCCAAAAAAAGTGTCCTTAAATGAATTTTTCCCGGTGAAATGTTTCAAATAAAAAATTGTAGCTCTTTATAAATATGTAGTTGATATTTTCAGTTTAATGAATATCGTGGAAGCCATTTTCGAGAAAATTGTAAAAAAAAAAAAAAAAAAAATCCATTCAGTAAAACGTGATACTTCCGGTTGACTGATTTTGTTGAAAACCTTATTCGCAGGTTCCCTTATGCTAGCACGTAAACTGAAAAATATAAAGTTTGAACTTCCTGCAAAGTTTGGTCATTAAGATATACACTGACCACATTCATAACTTTTTTTTTAAAAAAATCTGGTGTGAAACACTCACACAACTTTCTCTTACTTCTGTTCTCAAAATTATAATTGACAAAATGTTATAGTTAGCGTACCAACATTAATGAAATTCGTAGAAAATTGAAAAAACAGTACAGTAAAAGCGTACTTCCGGTTTACTAATTTTCTTAAAACTCGGAATTTTGGTCATCTATTTATTTCTAATTAATTTTGATTGGATGATAGAATTGTATAATCATCTATGATAGCAATTTAGAGGAAGCTGTAACTCACCCCTCCCCTAAAAGTGCCCTTAAATGAATTTTCCCAGAGAAACGTTTTAAATAAAAGATGTAGATCATTGCATGTTTAGTTTATGTAGGTAGTTTCAAGAAAATCGTCGGAGTCAATTTTGAGAAAATTGCGAAAAAAGTGAAGAAATCATTTAGTAAAGTGTTAAAATAAACGCACTTCCGGTTATCCGATTTTTTTCAAACTCGGAATTTCAACAATATATTTAATTCTTATTAACATTCTTAAGAAGTCAGAATTGTCTAATAAACTGAAATAGCACTTTAGATAAAAACGTAACCCCATCCCTCCCCCAGAAGTGCCCTTAAATGAATTTTTCCGGAGAAATGTTTCAAATAAAAGTTGTAGCTCTTTGTATTTGTAGTTGATACATCATGTTTAAAGAAAATCGTCGGAGCCATTTTTGAGAAAATCGCAAAAACGTACAAAAACCAACTAGTATAGTGGTACTTCCGGGTGAGGAATTTTGACAGATAACATACTGTCAGATCCCATGGTGCTACCAAAACGGAATATCAAGTTTCAACTTTTATGGTTTTTCGTTTTTGAGCTATGCTGTTCACATACATACATACACACACACGTACAGACCCTTTGCTAAAAACCACTTTTTGGACTCAGGGGACCTCAAAACGGATATTTCCAGTGAAAACTCGATATCGAAAATTTGACACGATTACAATACTTCCTCTCTTTTACTAGGAGTAAGAGAAAGTAAAAAAAAAAAAAATTACACTTTTTCTGACTCAGGTGACCTCAAAACGTGTATTTCCGGTGAAAAAATGATTTAGAAAAATTTACTCGATTAAACAGCCGTTAGAGAAAATAAAAATCTGACATGACTTTCTCTTACCAAAAAACATATAATATAATAGAAAATATTTGTTTTTATAATTTTAATGTTTACACATTTTTAAATCGGCTTGCTATAGAAAAGGTGATAAGGGTTATGTATGTATACCTGAGTGTAACTACTATGGGAGCATTCTTTCTCGTAACTGATGCTTGTAGCAGCAGTTTTACTTTTCACCTAATAGAGACGGACCTGCCTCCCTAAAATCAGTTTCTCTAGAAAACGAGTCATCAAAGACATGCCTGTTCACTCGTTAGTACATATTTTTCATATAATAAAAACATAAATCAATTAATAAATTATAATTAGTAATCTGTGGGGGAGGGGGGAACTATCTGTTAATTTCTTGAAATAACTTTTTATTCTATTATTTTGATAAATAGTTGCTAAACATTGGCGCAGTCTGCATATTTATCACCACCGTACTAAATATTCAAGTAAATATTGACATAAACAGCTTTAGGATGTCATTAACACTTGCAATGTATACAATAGAAATAAAGTAGCTATTTTGTTTAGTTTTTAGCTCGTCAAAGATTATTTTGTAATAGTATAGATTAGTTTGAAGTCACGTTGAACCATGGTTCCTCCCCTTTTTTACTTTCTCTTACTCCTAGTAAGAGGAAGTATGTAATCGTGTCAAATTTTCGATATCGAGTTTCACCGGAAATATCCGTTTTGAGGTCCCCTGAGTCCAAAAAAGTGGTTTTTAGCGAATGGTCTGTGTGTGTGTATGTATGTGAACAGCATAGCTCAAAAACGAAAAATCGTAGAAAGTTCAAACTTGATATTACGTTTAGGTATCACTATGGGATCTGACGGTGCGTTATGTGTCAATATTCCTCAACCGGAAGTACCACTTTACTAGTTGTTTTTTTTACGTTTTTGCAATTTTCTCAAAAATGGCTCCGAAGATTTTCTTTAAACTTGCTATATCAACTACACATACAAAGAGCTACAACTTTTATTTGAAACATTTCTCCAGTAAAATTCATTTAAGGGCACTTCTGGGGGAGGGGTGGGGTTAGGTTTTCATCTTAACTGCTGTTTCAGTATATTAGACAATTCTGTCATCTAAATAATGTTAATTAGAATTAAATATGTTGTTGAAATTCCGAGTTTGAAAAAAAATAGATAACCGGAAGTGCGTTTTTACTGAAATATAATTTTCAGTTTTCTGGTATTTTCTCGAAAATGGCTCCAACGATTTTCTTTAAACCAGCGTTGTTAACTATACATATAAAGAGCTACAACTTTTATTTGAAACTTTTCCCCTGATAAATTCATTTAAGGGGACTTTTGGGGGAGGGGGGTTATGTTTTTCTTTAAAATGCTATCACAGTTGATTATACAATTCTGTCATCCAAATTGAAATAACTAGAAATTAATATATGACCCAAATTCCGAGTTTCAAGGAAATTAGTAAACCGGACAGTTTTACTGGACAGTGTTTTCACTTTTCGACGAATTTCATTAAATTTGGTACACTAACTATAAAATTTGTCAATTATAATTTTGAGTACTGGAGTAAGAGAAAGTTGTGTGAGTGTTTCACACCAGATTTTTTCCTCTCGTTTCGGTCCCATTGAAGCAACAAAAAATTCCTTTTCCATTGTTACGCTCATTTAAAAGTATATAGACAAAGATTTATAGTATGTTAGGGTTCCGCGGTTATTTTCATGCTGAAGACTTTCTGAT
The DNA here is from genome assembly GCA_011037195.1 of Triatoma infestans. Classification (NCBI taxonomy): domain Eukaryota; kingdom Metazoa; phylum Arthropoda; class Insecta; order Hemiptera; family Reduviidae; genus Triatoma; species Triatoma infestans. Next base: position 11,851 of record JAAEAF010004901.1, read on the forward strand.
GAGGCCGCGTCAGTGTTTTTTTTATAAACCGATTATATCCCCATATTGCAATAGGCTTCTTCAGTTTAGTGCACCGTGAATACGATATCAACACTGGCAAGAAACAAAATGAAGAGAGGCAGGATCGGAGTTTAATTTTCTCTTCAGTGCAAGTAATTGGCTGAGAGGTGAGTGGGAGGGTCGGGTGGGGTGGTGGAAGTGCAAAATGGGAAAGGGAGACTTAGACCTATTCACACAACACTCTTTCCTTAGGTTTCCAAAGTTTTGTTAGGTATGTAGGCATGTGTTTTTGTTTATGAACTAAATATCTTAAAAACAGAAATTGTAGGAGCTTCCATTTTTTTCAAAAAATAGCTCTAAACAATTTTTTATTTAAACTTCTCATACTAACTGGTCCCTTTTAACATAAGGCCGATTATTTTATTATTCAAAGGAAGGAGAGGGCGAAACCCTCCCAGCTATCCAAAGCATAGGTAATATTCTAAGCATAGCTATAAGGACATAGCTTAAGATATTCTACTGATATCCTATTCTGGCTTAAGGTATTTTACCGATATCCTATTCTGGCCAAAAGACCTAAAGCTATATCTCCTCACAGCCCAAACAGCGTCTCACAGACTCTACAAAGGGTGTCACGCATGAGCCCCATTGTATAGAGATGTCTTCTTAAGCCATAATGCCCAGTGAGAAAGCCAACCAGATGCCTGAGAGAGGTCCGTGAAAGACATAGAACCCATGAGCATCTTAGACTGCCGACAACCTATTGAAATCATCCGTAAGGATGAGTGCTGTGAGGTCATCCATGTCTGGAAGCCTGACAGACATGTGCCAAAAGACACACCAACAGCAGGCTCGGGACCAATGAAAGGGAGAGAGAGGGGGCTCCGAATTTGGCAAACCTTATCCACCTCTTCATTACCAAGAATTCCCATGTGACCTGGAACCCAGACTAGAAGCACATCCTTCAGAGAAGAAAGCTCTTCCAGTCTTTTGGAACATTCTAACACCAATCTGGAAGTGAAGACACATGAATTAAGCGCCTTCAGCGCAGCTTGGCTGACCGAGCAGATAGATACAAACATCCTTTAAGTTAGTGTCACGTACCCTCTCATACAAGATACACGTACCCTCTCATACAAGATACAACAAAGAATTGCATATACCTCAGCCTGGAAAACAGTGGTCCACTCACCAAGAAGCACCACCAAGTGGTCTTCCGCCTCAAAATAGGTGGCAGCTCCCAGATCTACCAGCCATTCTGGAACCGTCCATATATGACCTATCACTTTTATTTTTAATGATGATGTACCAGGAAAAACTTAATTTTTGTTGGCAATTCTAGGGAGTTACAACGATAACTTTTCCCAAAAATTACTGCTTCAGAACAATTTGCGATTCTACAATTTATGTAATATTATGTTAAAAAAAAATCTGGTGTGAAACACTCACACAACTTTCTCTTACTCCCAGTACTCAAAATTATAATTGACAAATTTTATAGTTAGTGTACCAAATTTAATGAAATTCGTCGAAAAGTGAAAACACTGTCCAGTAAAACTGTCCGGTTTACTAATTTCCTTGAAACTCGGAATTTGGGTCATATATTAATTTCTAGTTATTTCAATTTGGATGACAGAATTGTATAATCAACTGTGATAGCATTTTAAAGAAAAACATAACCCCCTCCCCCAAAAGTCCTCTTAAATGAATTTATCAGGGGAAAAGTTTCAAATAAAAGTTGTAGCTCTTTATATGTATAGTTAACAACGCTGGTTTAAAGAAAATCGTTGGAGCCATTTTCGAGAAAATACCAGAAAACTGAAAATTATATTTCAGTAAAAACGCACTTCCGGTTATCTATTTTTTTTCAAACTCGGAATTTCAACAACATATTTAATTCTAATTAACATTATTTAGATGACAGAATTGTCTAATATACTGAAACAGCAGTTAAGATGAAAACCTAACCCCACCCCTCCCCCAGAAGTGCCCTTAAATGAATTTTCCTGGAGAAATGTTTCAAATAAAAGTTGTAGCTCTTTGTATGTGTAGTTGATATAGCCAAGTTTAAAGAAAATCTTCGGAGCCATTTTTGAGAAAATTGCAAAAACGTAAAAAAAACAACTAGTAAAGTGGTACTTCCGGTTGAGGAATATTGACACATAACGCACCGTCAGATCCATGGTGATACCTAAACGTAATATCAAGTTTGAACTTTCTACGATTTTTCGTTTTTGAGCTATGCTGTTCACATACATACACACACACACAGACACACACACACACACACACAGACCATTCGCTAAAAACCACTTTTTTGGACTCAGGGGACCTCAAAACGGATATTTCCGGTGAAAACTCGATATCGAAAATTTGACACGATTACAATACTTCCTCTTACTAGGAGTAAGAGAAAGTAATACTGCTAGAATTCCAAAGTTTGTAGAAAATAGGTTATTCGGAAATAGGCAAGTTTAGAAACATAAGTTTTTTGTGTTTCTTTGGAATATTTTCGAAAAATAGTGCAAACTATTTCCTTTAAAGTTGGATTACTAATAGTAGAGATATAAATCTCTTTTATTTAAAATATTTTTTTACAACATTTATTTCTGGACCCGAATTACGTACTAATTGTTATCATGATGTCTGCAATGTAGTGTCCAGCCACATGCTGCAGCTATTCTCTCTCTCTTAAAAGCAAAGTTTTTACGTACTTAAAATATGTGGCTTCTCCAATGCCATCTACATTGTGTTTAGGACAACTATATGATTAATAAAAATTCTGTATTTAAAGAAAATGTGTTAATTATAAATTGTGATGATAATTAGTAGTAAAAGAAAGTTTTGTAAGTGTTTTTATTTATTCTGGATCAATCGACATCTAAAACAATACCGTATATTGTTTGTCTTTGAGTAGCAGTCAAGAAGTGTTCATAGAAAATTCATGATATCTATGATACCACCACACTCGATTGCTGACATTGAATTCTACTTATATATTATTTGAAGTTTATTTATAACTCTTTTATCAACCTTTTCCAATCATAGATCAAAGTATTTGAAAAAAAAAAAAAAAAAAAACCTAAATCAGTAAATCGGGTCATTTATTATTCCGTTGATGTTGGAAATAGGGGCCCTGTGAACTTCATTATGATGGTAGTTATACAATTTTTTTTTAATTTCTTTTAAACTTTGAACTCTTTAAATGGAGTTGGGCGATCACTTTCGTTCCCCCCCCCCCGTTATGATTTCATCATTCAATTATACTAAATTTTTCTTTGTTATAAAATATTAATTTATTTCGATCGATTAGAGTATTATAAAAAAATTATTAATTATATAAGTTATCTACTAATTTATCTATTAGCAAATCTTGAATTCTTTAATTATTACATCTCCCCTTTGTAGTAGCTGCTACCGAGGAGCCACTTTTCTATACCAGTGAGCAAAAAATGTGATTAAAAAAAAAAAAAATCTGGTATAAAACACTCATACGAATTTTTTATTTATTTTCACTTTCATACATTTATAATATATCGATACTACATGCACTTGTTAGGTAACTTTAAACATGGATTCCCATTCATGCATGCTTTGAACATAATATTTTCATTTAATATTTGGATGGGTCCGCAATGTTGGATATTATCTGGTATTTTATCCGTCGTTACGTGCATATTATTTTTGTTCCTGGCCAGTTTCGGATTTTCATCCATTGTCAGAGAGCAAATTCACCAAGTTCGTGTAGTGAGTTTACTTCAACGCAGTCTCTGTTACACTTACATTTGTTGGTTTGGTTGGTTGTATATATGTGCGAGAGATTATAAGGTTATGTTACTATGTGTGTGTATGTTTTTTTAATGACAAAATGGAATTATTATAAATTATGATTATACATTAGAAAATAGTGTACAATAAATAGCATGTTTTGAAGAATACTTTATAACTAAATTTTAATAGTGGTTTTAAAATGCTCACCAAAAATGTTATGAAGAAATTTGGTGAGGATCGGCCAAGAAAAGAAACATTCAATTATGCCAACGTTTCAACAGAGTTTCTTGTCTTTATCAAGGCATATGGAGATAGTCGTGAATATGTGCAGAAAGAATTTTTAAACATACACATTTGTTACATCGCAGAAATATAAAAAAGGAAAAGTTAAAAGTTACTAGTATATCATGTCTTAAATCATCTACGATGATTTAGATGACGTAGATGATTCAAGACATGACATTTTAATAATTTTTAATTTTCTTTTTTATGTTTCTGCGATTTAACAAATGTGTATGTTTAAAATTTTTTTTTCTCCATATCTTCACGACTATCTATATATATATTAAAGCCTTGATAAAGACAGGAACCTCAGTCGAAACGTTGGCATAATTGAATTGTTTCTTTCTTCCTCACTAAATTTGCTTCATAACATAATTCATTAAAGGTCAACAAATACTTTTATTTTAGGTTTTTAGTGTGCTTAGTGTTGTATCAAGTCATTTATAAGGGGGGGAGAGGCGATAAGAAGTTTCCTGAGTATACTGTACCGATAAGAATAGATAAAGTTTGAAGAAAGGCAATACGAAGTTTGTACAAATTCAAAAGCTTGTACAAATAATAAATTAATGTGAAATCCTAGCAAGGTTAATACAAGAAAAATATGTAGGTAAATTGAATATGTAAGATGGTTGGCTGCAAACGGTAAATTGGAGATGATATTAAAAATAAATAATGGAGAAAATTAAATGTATTCCTTTTTAGTTATCATTCTCTTTTTTTTAAAAAATGATATTAATTTATGTTTAAATTACATTAAGATATGTTGAAAGAGATGTCGTGATGGCATTTGTTAAGGTATTTTTTAATAGGGCGCGGACAGCAAATTTCAAAAGTATATCATCAATAATGTAAATATTCTGTATTTTTAATCGGGGGAATAAGAAAATTTGGTTCCACAGGTTAGAGTATAATAAGAGGTAAATGCATCATTTTATCATTAAACACACAAACATAACCTTATAAGCTATAGCATATACGTAATATACAACCAACAAACCAACAAGTGTGAGTGTAACAGAAACATTGCATTGAAATGAACTCTCTACACGAACTTGATGTATTTGCTCTGACGATGGATGAAATTCCGAAACCGGTTAGGAACAAAAGGAATATCCATGCTGCGGCTGAAAAAAATATCAGATATTTTCATTTAAGTTTGAAAACAAACATAATATTTTATCAAATAGTTATTTTAAATACATGTGAAATAACTCATGAGCTATCTACCCGCTACTTACTATCTCATTCTTAACTCATATCTCACCGTTTGATTCTTCCAAGTATTTCATAGCAATTCTCAATTTTCTATTCATCCCATTTTGGCTGGAGTACCACAAGGTAGTGTTTTAGCTCCCCTGCTGTATACTCTCTACACGTATACGGAATGAGCCCAGAGGTACTCATTGAGAGGCCTTTGGGCAGGTATTCCACTATATTCCAGGCTGAAGTGTTTGCCATTAAGGTCTGTGCCGAGGAGAACCTGCGTAGAGCCCCAAGGGGCAAGGTCATACGCATTTGCTCGGACAGTCAGCCTGCACTGAAAGCTCTAGAGGCTTACAGAACTACCTCACCGCTGGTGAAGGAATGTCGAGAGGCATTGTCGAAACTGCAGCTGTTGTGGGTGCCTGGACATGCAGGGTAATGAGAAATTGAGGGTAATGAGACAGCTGATCAACTGGCCATGAACGGGGCCAACACTCCGTTCATTGGTCCAGAGCCGGTCCTGGGAATAACTGGCGGAGCAATTCGTGCAGCGATTAGAGAGTGGGGTCGCAGTAAGCATGAAGAGCTCTGGAGGAGGAGCCCGGGTGTTATACAGAGTAAAAGGATGATGCCAGGACTGTGTAAACGAAGAACCCAAATGACTCTTAGTCTGAGTAGGAGCCAGATTTCTCTGGTGACGGGACTATTTACGGGTCATGGTAGGTTCAGGAAACATCTGTACAAGGTAGGACTCATTCGAGCGGAACCCTTGTGCAAACTATATGAGGAAGAGGAGGAAACGGCCTCCCACCTGTTGTTCGATTGCGTTGCAATAATCAAATTGAGGTATGAAACCTTTGGTACTTTGCGACCTGAGGAGATAGTAGCTCAAAATGACCTGGTGGTGAAGGTCCTCAAACTCCTTAGGGAGGGAGGGTTTGTCTACTAGGAACTATCGGGGGTAGCACAATAAGCCTCTGTAGCTGCAGTGCCGGGATATAGCCACCCGAGGTTGGATAATAATAATACTCTCTACACAGCTGACTTGCCTTCATATTCCAATACCTCTATTTACACCTTCACTGTTGACACTGCAATCGTTTCCACACATACTCTAGCAATTCGTTCTCTACAAACTCATCTGAATTCTTTGGAATCCTGGCTTCAAAAATGGCCAATAAAAAATCAGCCCACAGAAGATATTTTCCGTGATAGCCTACTTCTTTTTGTGGTCATTGATAGGTTTCGGGCGTTCGCCCATCATCAGCATGTTTTTGCTAAACAATTTAATAACAAAGACTTGCATCTGTGCAAACCGGTCGATGACCACAAAAAAGAAGCAAGCTATCACGGAAAATATATGGAACCAACCACAACAGAAATCAAAGTACATAGTCTTTGCATTAAAACGAATAACTCTTGCTCCTGTCTAATTTATAAAGCTCACCTATTCCCTCAGCAGACCATGTGCCTGGACAAGCGATTTACTTGGAATGTACACACACACACACACACACACACACACAAAAGACTGGAATGTACCCACATAAGATTTAAACGCATTGAACTGAATAATAGATACAAGCTTCTAAAAAGACTACTTAACCAACGCTTAAAACTAATATCAGAGATATTTTCCGAGATAGCCTGCTTCTTTTTGTGGTCATCGACCGGTTTCGGGCGTTCGCCCATTACCAGGATATTTTTGTCAAACAGTGTCATAACCCCTGTTTTGTCAGGAGTGTATCAACTGTATTAGCTCTCTGCAAGACTATGTTATTACACTGTTTTGACAAAAACATCCTAATGATGGACGAATGCCCGAAACCGGTCGATGACCACAAAAAGAAGCAGGCTATCACAATATCTTCTCTGATGTTTTCCAGCTCTGCGAACCAACTACAACAACTTAAAACTAACACTTTACAATAAAAGATGACTGTATCTATCTCTTTTGGTTCCCATATGGACTTACAGACTCGAACTTTCACAACTGCAAAACGAACTAACATTAACGAAATACAGACTCTACAATCTAAGATCCTCCGCCGTATCGGAAACGCTTCTAATCTTATCAGACGGTTGAGGCACCGTTGGCCACCTGACCATCTGATCGACTAGTGATGGTCCTCACTGGATGACCATCATTCACAATTATCACGCCATTTATATATTTCTTTATCCATCATATTTACTTGTTATTCCTTCTAGAATAGTTGTAAATATTCAATAAAAAAAAAGTTATATAAAAAAAATACATTTAAACAAAAACATGATCTACTGAAATAATGAGTATATATAAAAAAAATTTAATTACGATAATAAAATATTGTCATTTGATTATATTCATATGTTTTATTATTCTTTAGTATTTCTTTTATTATTTGTCTATTTTTATAATCCGTGTATAATTCAAATTTTGAAGGACAAAAATATGATAATTATTGCTACTAATTGTAACATTAAATTGAATTTATGTTGACCTTAGTGCTTTATGAGTGAATTTATTGTTCTTTTATTAGTATAATAAGTTGATTCCTTAATTGCTTTTTATCTTATTCTTATTAGACGAAAGTATTCTATTATTCTGTTGCGAGTTGTGATCATATCTAAGATGTAATAGTATCCAAAGAGAGAATATTCGTAGCAGAGAATGAGAGACAAAATGACAGGATCACTCTCTCGGACTAGAGTGGGAGAAACCACATAAGTGCAGTACGGGAGACAGAACAGGAAACAGTTCACACAACTGAGGTCACTCGTCACTAATACGTGTCATTACCCTTTTCCACTCTACCATACTTTATCATTTCAAGTGTAAAGTCCAGGCAGTCAGTGTCACTTATTATATTATAGAGTGTCAACCATATGTAGTTAAATCATTTAAACCAGACCATTTCTTTCCTTCAATAACCCCATTATATTCATGAAGGATTAACTAAATTCTAAACTGGTTAGAATGATTTAACTAAATATGGTTGACACTCTATAGTATAATATGTGACACTGACTGCCTGGACTTTACATTTGACATGATAGAGTATGGTAAAGTGGAAAAAAGGGTAATGACACATAGTAGTGACTGGCGAGTCCTAAATATTTTTAGGCCGCCGCCAACTCATCTGTGCTTACTTTACTGAGAAATGTCAATTCTGAATGCTGGGAAACGAAATGTGTGTTATATGAGTCCATGTCTGAGAGTGTACTTCTCTATCTATCCGAAATCTGGGCCCCTCTTCATTATGACCAATGTGAGAAAGGCCAAGTTTCTTTTTTTAAATCAATTTTAAGACTACCCATTCAGACACCGAGTGCCTTTGTTAGATTAGAGACAGGACGAATTCATATTCAATTAAAAATCTTAAGTAGAATGCTTAGCTGGTGGACTGTACTATTAAAAATGGATAATAATAGATTACCAAAGATGTGTTACTCTAGATTAGCTCAATTAGACAATAATAATGTAAAGTCTCCTTCCAACTGGTACACCCATATCTTAAACACTATTTGACAATTACTGGTTACGAACGGTTAATTAACCAGAACATTAGTGAGATTTCAGCCTGTAAAAGTGATAAGTTAAACGCATTTAAAAATCACCTGTTGAGCAAAGACGTTGAATTTGTTATAAATTCCAGATTTAATGATCACTATAGATTTGTCAGTCCTCTTGGCTCTAATGAAATGTCTTATCTTCAGACAGAGGGAAATATTGAAAAGATAAGGATTTTAGCGAAGTTGCGTATGATCTCTAAAAAAAACATCCTAGAATTTTAGTTCGTGATGTGAGATTACAGTTTTTTCCAAATGAATTGTGCGACTTTTTGTAACTTTGGTCAAAATTATTTGTATCACTTTTTATTTATATGCCCCAATTTGAGGACCCACAGATTAAAATTTATTAATAAGTATTTAAAATCACATGATGATCCTGCACTTGATAATTTAACAAACCTGTTAGCCACTAATTCTTCAAGCCAAATCAAAGACATATTCTTATTTTTTTTTAATGCCATTAAATTAAAAAAATAAATAAATATCATTTCCTGTTTACATATTCTAAAACTAGTATTATGAATTTTTCTGATTGTTAACTCAGTTTTTCACTATTGTCTTTACTAAATTTACTTTTTGTAATCTGCATTTTGTGACACATTGTAATTTTCTTTTTTGTATTATACCTTATTATTGCCAATGTTCCAACTCCTTTGCCATGAAGATCACTCTTCAGCGCAAATAAATAAATAAATAAATAAATAAATAGTGAATGGCGAGTGACCTCAGTTGTGTGAACTGTTCCCTATTTCTATCTCCCATCGCTGTATTTATGTGGTTTCTCCCACTCTAGTCCGAGAGAGATTTTGGTCCTGTCATTTTGTCTCTCTTTCTCCGCTACCAACATTCTCTTTGGATACTATTACATAAGAGAAAAGTATTGCTGTTGATTTCAAATTTTCGAAAGTAAACATGAAAACACACATAATTATTGAGTTGTGCCCAAATCGCACGATTAAGAAGATGGGTAACAAAATATAAAAAATATCCGAAATATAAACTAGTATTAAATAAAATGTTTAAATTAAATAAATAGGTACGATTTAGCGAAAAAAAAAAATGTGAAACGAAAATAAATATACTAAATTGAATTCACTTCTAAATTGAATTCTAAAAGTACATGGGTTTAGATAACTTTCCCAATGGTGTTATAGTTTGTTCGAACTTAAAATAGGGATATCCAGAAAGTTAGTAGAAGAATATTCACAAGATGAACTTTAAATAATAACAAACATAAGCCTATTGTATAAAAAGCAATATACTAGTTGCACACTTTTCAAACTCTATTGTATCAAGTGTGTTTTATTGGGTATTTGTTTACACGAGGGGGGGGGCAAGTTTAATTCAAACTAAAAATACGACTAATTAAATGCATTTCCTTACTTTTTACTTTCTCTTACTCCTAGTAAGAGGAAGTATTGTAATCGTGTCAAATTTTCGATATCGAGTTTCACCGGAAATATCCGTTTTGAGGTCCCCTGAGTCCAAAAAAGTGGTTTTTAGCAAATGGTCTCTGTGTGTGTGTGTGTAGTGTGTGTGTGTGTGTGTGCTGTGTGTGTTTGTGTGTGTGTATGTATGTATGTGAACAGCATAGCTCAAAAACGAAAAACAGTAGAAAGTTGAAACTTGATATTCCGTTTAGGTATCACTGGGATCTGACACTACGTTATCTGTCAAAATTCCTCAACCGGAAGTACCACTTTACTAGTTGGATTTTTTACTTTTTTGCGATTTTCTCAAAAATGGCTCCGACGATTTTCTTTAAACTTCAAAAATCAACCACACATACAAAGAGCTACAACTTTTATTTGAAACATTTCTCCGGGAAAATGCAGTGAAGGGCACTTTTGGGGGAGGGGTGGGGTTAGGTTTCTATCTAAAGTGCTATTTCAGTTTATTAGACAATTCTGTCATCTAAATAATGTTAATTAGAATTAAATATGTTGTTGAAATTCCGAGTTTGAAAAAAATTGGATAACCGGAAGTGCGTTTACTTTACCACTTTATAAATGATTTATTCTCTTTTTCGCAATTTTCTCAAAAATGGCTTCGACGATTTTTTGAAACTTCATATATAAATTAAACATGCAAAGATTTACATCTTTTATTTAAAACATTTCTTTGGGAACATTCTTTTAAGGGCACTTTTAGGGGAGGGGTGGGGTTATGTTTTCATCAAAAGTGCTATCCTAGTGATTATACAATTCTATCATCCAAACATAATTAGTTAGAATAAATAGAAGGCTGAAATTCCGAGTTTCAAGAAAAATTAGTAAAACCGGAAGTGCGCTTTTACTGAACAGTTTTTTTAGTTTTCGACGAATTTCATTTAAATTTGGTACACAAAGTATAAAATTTGTCAATTATCATTTTGAGAACTGGAGTAAGAGAAATTTGTGGGAGTGTTTCACACCAGATTTTCTTCTTACTACTAGTAAGAGGAAGTATTGTAATTGTGACCAAATTTTCAATATCGAATTTTCACCGGAAATTTCCGGTTTGAAATTCCCAGAGTCCAAAAAAATGGTTTTTGAAAAGGGGTGGTATGTGAACAGGTTAGCTCAAAAATGAAAAATATAAACAGTTGTAATGGCAAGAGAGAGAATTAAGAGAGAGAAGACTCTGGTACTCTCTGACTTAAGCAGGCTAGTGTGGGAGAACCTGTATATAAGCCAGTGAGAATATATATATATCAATCTATCAGATTTAACCATTCATCTCAAAATGTATTTTTAATGATACAGGGCTGATGTGAGGCGTTTTTAAGGGGTGCATAATGGGCCCAGCTGAGGTCTAAGTGCTGAGCCTCCTTTATGGAGGCCCCGAGTTTCTAGATCAGATAGCCAGAGGATTCCTTCACTTTCTTCTAGCAATTATGACGAAATCATTGGCATAACCTTGACATGTAATACAGAAATCTGTCAATGTTTTAGGAAAGTTTGTCACCTATCAGGATCCACATTAAGGGTGACAACAATACCATCCATCATCCGTCCTTGGTTTGTTTCTTGATGACCTACCAAGGTTTCCGCTATTCTTGTAGACAACATTGCATTCATTCATCTCACAGCTGTGCAAGAAAATCGCAAATGGCTGTTACTTTGACATTTAAAGGTGGAAGGATCACATCCTTCAGCTGATATAAGGCAGTATCCATTGATCTTCCCGCCTTAACCAGTAACACTGTCCTTATATAATTATCTAAAACCTCTCAATTGTCTTAATTTTAAAATGTATCTCTACTCCCACCTTTTATTCTATAAAATCATTACAAGTCAGTGCAGTTAGTGTAAACTTATAGCTACATTATTACAGTGGCTTCATATCACCCTATCTGGTACTTTCTGACTTAAGGAGGCTAGAGTGGGAGAACCTGTATATAAGCCAGTGAGAATATATAAATATATCAATCTGTCTATCAGATTCAACCATTCATCGCATCGTGTCATATCTCTACTCCCACCTTTTATTATATAAAATCATTACAAGTCCAGTGCAGTTTGTGTAAACTTATAGCTATATTATAACAGTGTCTTCATATCTCGTCTAATTAATCTAACCTAATTTCTCTCCTCATCAACTCCATTAGACAGACAAATTTTTTATATTCCTGTTTAAAGGTATCACCATGGGTCCGACAATAAGTACGTATCTATCAAAATTCCATAACCGGAAGTACCACTTTACTGAATGATTTTTTTTTTTTTACTTTCTGCGATTTTCTCAAAAATGGCTCCGACGATTTTCTTCAAACTTGGGTATATCAACTACACATACAAAAAAATCTACAACTTTTATTTAAAACATTTCTTTGGGAAAATTCATTTAAGGGCACTTTTGAGGTAGAGGTGGGGATTCAGTTTACTATACAATTATTCTGTCATCTAAATAATATTAATTAGGATTAAATGTTTTGTTGAAATTCCCGAGTTTTGTCGGAAACGGCACTAACGATTTTTTTAAGAGCAGAAATGCGAACTACACATAATATAAAGAGCTACAACTTTTATTTAAAACATTTCTCTGGGAAAATTCATTTAGGGGCCCTTTTTAGGGGAGAGGTGGGGTTATGTTTTACTGTAAAGTGCTATCATAGTTGATTATACAATTTCTACCACCCAGACAACATTAATTAGAAATAATTAGATGACCAAAATTCCGAGTTTCAAGAAAATTAATAAACCGGAAGTAGCTTTTTTACTGAACTGTTTTCGACGAACTCTTGACGAATTTCATTAAATTTGGTATAGTAACTATAAAATTTGTTAATTACAATTTTGAAAACTGGTGTGAGAGAAAGTTGTTTGAGTGTTTCCCAATTTTTTTTTATTTTTAAAGTCTCCCGAACAGATTGAGGTTATGGCGCTCTGAGCATTCTGAGTGTAAAGTAGTTCATTAGACAATTCTGCCATCTAAATAATATTAATTAGAATTGAATATGCTGTTGAAATTCCGAGTTTGAAAAAAAAAATCCGTTAACCGGAAGTGCTTTTACTTTACCACTTTACGAAATGATTTTTTTTTTTTCACTTTTACGCAATTTTCTCAAAAATTCTCCGACGATTTTCTTGAAAACTTCGTATATAAACTAAACATACAAAGATCTACAACTTTTATTTAAAACATTTCTCTGTGGGAAAATTCATTTAAGGGAACTTTTAGGGGAGTGGTGGGGTTATGTTTTTCTCAAAAGTGCTATTGTAATGTGTTGGTGTGATGATGTATATGTGGTAGCTGGTTGTGTAGCACGAGCGGATTTGTATGAAGGGCTTGTAATTATGTTTGAGATATAGAAGTATTATGAATGATTAAGAATGCACCACTGATTATAAAATAAATATATTTTCTAACTGAATTTAAATAGCTTTATAATATCACAGCGATTAAGTATAAATCAATTAATTAATCTAGATTAGATGCTAAACTCTTATGTTTTAACTTATAACTGGCACTGATACTAAGAGAGCGATTCCTGAAGTGTTCTAGCTTACGACTGTATTGATTGAAGGCTGAGTTTAGACTGTCTGGTATGAAGGTTGTGTTAAGACTATGTACACTTTACTCTTTTAAAGCTAATGGCTCTCTTCTTTGGAATTGCTCTCTCTCTCGCGGGGGAATTCTCTTATACAAAAGAGTTACCCTAACGGGATTTCGTGCCTTTGTTTAATGATCCCAATTTACAGTACCTGTCACTAAAATACATTCTTTTTCAAGATAAATTCACAGTCTAATATATTAACAAAATTAAATAAATTATTTTTTAAAAACTATTATTTTTCATTTCGTACTTCCACTACACTATCATAGTTGATTATACAATTCTATCATCCAAAAAAAAAAAAAAAATTAATTAGAAAGAAATAGATGGCCAAAATTCCGAGTTTTAAGAAATTTAGTAAACCGGAAGTGTGCTTTTACTGAACAGTTTGTTTCAGTTTTACGACAAATTTCGTTAAATTTGCTACACAAACTATAAAATTTGTCAATTATAATTTTGAGAACAGGAGGAAGAGAAAGTTGTGTGAGTGTTTCACATCAGATATTTTTTTTTTTCATCATGAAGATCCATATAGTGAAGAAAACATTATAGGACCTTTTTGCTAATGTTGGAATACGAGGGTGTTTTGAAAAGTTCTCGGAATGTACTAGAAAGAAGTGTCTTACCTCGGTGGAACTGAGGACTATTTTTCAACATAATCTCCCTGTAGACTAATGCATTTGGTCCAGCGATGTTCCAATGCCTTTATCCCACCTCGAAAATGAGATTCCTCCAGGCCTGCAAAGTACCTCTCCAATTCGGCTGTCAGTTCTTCCGTTGTAGGAAATCTCCGTCCACCGAGGAAAATTTTCAGCTTGGGGAAGAGATGAAAGTCTGATGGTGCCAAATCAGGTGAATAAGGTGGATGTGGCAACAATTCGTACCTCAGTTCATGAAGTTTTGCCATGGCAATAACACTTGTGTGCGGGCGGGCGTTGTCCTGATGAAAGATGACTTTCTTCCTTGCCAAACCAGGCCTTTTTTCGCGTATCTTTTCCTGTAGTTGGTCTAGGAGGTTTGCATAGTATTGCCCCGTAATTGTTTGGCCAGTAGGAAGATAATCTATCAGCAGAATGCCTTTTGCATCCCAGAAAACTGAGGCCATGACCTTTCCGGCCGAACGTACTGCCTTTGCTTTCTTTGGTGGTGGTGACTCAGCATGTTTCCACTGCTTTGACTGCTGTTTTGTCTCTGGGGTATAGTAGTGGACCCAAGTTTCATCTGTAGTCACAAACCGGCGCAAAAAATCTTGTTGGTTTCGCTGAAAACGGGCCAGACTTTGTTCGGACATTTCCAATCTGGTGCGTTTATGGTCCAATGTCAAGAGCCGCGGCACCCATCTTGCCGATAATTTTTTCATTCCCAATTCTTCGGTTAAAATGTGATATACCCGTTCAGATGACATCCCTATAGCTTCAGCAATCTCTCGCACTTTCAGTCGACGATCCTCCATGACCATTTTATGCACTTTTGCGATAAATTCTGGGGTCGTAGCACTTTTTGGCCGTCCACTACGCGGATCATCATCTAAGCTCTCCCGACCAAATTTAAACTCGCTGGTCCACTTGGCAACAGTTGAATATGAAGGAGCAGAGTCCCCCAGTGTGTTCTGAAAGTCGGCATGAATTTCCTTTGCTTTCATACCTTTCTTTACAAAGTACTTAATCACTGCTCGAATCTCAGTTTTTCCATTGTCACAAATCACTACGCGGGAACAACAACAAAGAGTCGTCACTATCACTCTCCTGTAGCAAGAGCACTGACGCGCTACGTGTTCACTCACAAAGGATGTGTGATTATTGCGCGGGAACCTCGTTGCTCTAGCACTGACATCTAGCGGTGATTCAGAGAGATTCAAACCACCCTCGTAGATAACTTTGAATAATGGGAATACTACGTATTGAGAACAAGAATTAAAGGAAAGAGAACACTCGTGCGGAATCCACTGAAATTTGTATACACCAATGAGAAGCGTAAGTTCCAAAGAAGCGTTCAGAATAACTACTGTCAACTGAGGGTGAAATACGAATTAAACTTTCAAGATACGATTGAAAAAAAATAATAATAAATTACCTACGCACAATACTTTGTCAAAGTTCATTTATCATTAACTTTATCCTAATGTATATATGCCGCGATCTTTGCATACAATGTCCTAATGGATGTATTTAAGAATTTTCATTACAATATTTTAATGTACCTAAACACACCTGTAATAATGACATATATTATATATACAATTTCATTTTTTGTTGTTGTTGTTAACGATTGTACTTGACACACTAGATGAAGGTCTCTTTATGAATAAAGAAGTTCAGAACTTTTTTTTTTTTTTAAATATGAAAGCACATTAAAGATTTATTAGTACTCATATATCACTGACAATATAAACAAAATATTATTTATATATTCATATTTATATAAATAAAAAAGTCTAGTTTGTTTGTTACCTACATATTAATATTTCTGAGAATGATTTGGCCAGCTTTGAGCATTGGAGAAGACAAATATAATTTCCAGGTATCTTACAGGTAACATCCAGTTAAAGTAGCCTCTGGATGTAATTTTCCAGATCACTATCCCATTCTTCAAGAAAAAAAAAACAAACAATCCAACTGGGTACCAGCTTGATTGGAGGTGACAAACAGTTCCTTATACGTCTCCTATAATGTGCCTCCCGTATGTCTAAGGAATTCATCTAGTTTAAAAAAAAAAATCCTTGGCTTTTGAGTCCCTAAGAGTCCCTGGACTTTGAGCAAAAGTCTCCGCCATACATCTCTCTCCTGACCAGTTCTCCACTCTTCTAAATTGTTATTTCAATTACTCTGATTCTTATTTCTGTGCGAAGTATACCATCGGATCCAATAGGAAGATTCCATTAAAATTCTCAATTGGAAGTCCAATTTTTCTGAATGTTTTTTTTTTTTCCAGTCTTCCCCAATTTTCTTGAAACTTTTCATTATAACTGAAAATGATAAGATTTTCATTATATAGGTAGTGTATAATTGTTGCTGCCATTTTTGAGTAAATTCCCCCCCTCCAAATCTCAACTACCTATTCTGTAAAATGGCCCTTCAGATTAACTAAATCAGGAAATTAAATCAGTTTGTATATGACGAGAAAATCTTATCGTGTTCAGAATGGAGTAATGATGTTAAGCTGAACATAAACTATGCCCCAAGCCGTGCTGTTCTCCTGGGGTTGGCGGACAGTCGGCAGGAGCTGTTGGACCCCTCTGTCGCAGATTAAGCAGAGAGGCTGAAACACTAGCGCATGTGCTCATTAATTGTCCTGACAACATACTTCTTGTAACTAGACGCCACCATAGGGTAAAGTACGCCTTGATGGAAATTATGGAAAAAAAAGGTTATGTGACTCTCGAAGAGGTATACGCTGTAGATACAGATGGATCTACAAGATACGCTGATATTATAGCGTTTGACAATGCCAGCAATGTAGCGTATATTTTGTAGCGTATAGTTTGGTTTCTGAGGGTCTGCACAACAACGAAGCGATCATCAGCTGGACCTGTCGCTCTTGGACGGCCTGATCCCGGCCTCCTAGTGTAGCTTCCTGTTTCCCGGTATCTCTGGACTGCCCGCCGAACCGTTGTTTCAGGCAGCTCGAGGACTCTGGCCGCGTATCGCTGGCTTCGGCCGTCCTCAACCAAAGCAATAATCCGAGCGACTACCACGGCATCCAAAACCATTTTACTTTCTTAAAAATATTGTTTTTCAAGAAAAAAAAAAAAAGCACTAATGAAAATTCAATACGACTGAATATGTAACTGGAGACAAACTGATAAAGTTCATATTTTATTTATCGTTAATCCTAGAGAGAATTATGAACTTTTCCCCAAAAGGATTAAAGCATAGTAATGCCCTTTGACCTGTCATATACCTGTTATTACTTCAGGCTCAAAAATATTTCTTTAAACTGCACTTTTTACGTAAAATTTAAGGTGCGCCGGTTTTTTTGACCGCCACTGTATATGATGGACTTTAATTTAATTTTTTAAGTTGGATATATAACATGCAATGCTCTGCCAATTTCTCCCAGAACTTTCTGGATAATAAATTCTTCCTGGAGAAATGTTTTAAATAAAATTACATAAGCCTATTTGTGTCGAGGAAAACTAAATAAAAAAAAAAAGAACCTTACTTTGTATTTAATAAGATGATTGAATCTAAATGGAATACCAAGTTTCAGCTTCCTACGATTTTACCGCAGAAAAATTGAATTCAAGATACACGAAAATAAGCATTTTATCACAATTAAAGGATATCGCAATATTTCCTCCTTACAGCGATCAGAGAAAGTAAAAATATTCATTTAATTTAAATTAGAAATAAACGATTGAAGTACGACTATGTACATAGGATATTGTTTCAATGATATTATTTTGATTTGTAATTTAACAAGTCATCCAATCGGGATCCACATATATATATATATATATATAATTGTTCAATCTACAAGTGATCCACAAGAGAGTTTCAGCATTATTATGTTTTTAATTAATTTATAATTAATTATATATTAAATTTCATTAAAAATAAACTAGTAAAATAATTAACAAATTCTAATTCTATCTAATTTTAATTAAGTTCACATAACTTGTTATTTTTAATTAAAATAAATGCTGACGAGATAATCCAATAACAGGTTTTTAATTTAAATTTAATCTATTTATTAAAGTTCTAAACAATACTCTTTTCTTCTTTTTTTTTTTTAAATAATAATAAAAATTGGATTGTTTCTCTAGTTATGAATAGTAGATTACGTTATTCTTAGAAACGATTACAAAGAACAATAGCAATATTCACTTGTGTATTATTGTTGTAGTATTAGTTTATTTCGAGATATAAATATATATATACATATATATTTACACTTGACCTTTGTGATATTTTGTTTATAAATAGTAAATAAAGTAACTCTTGATAAAAACTAGGTGGAATTAGGGGGAGGTGTTGTGAGAGAATCTTTTCGTGTAGCCTATTTCTAGGAACAACAACGAATTAAATTTAATAATATACATTAGTGTGATAATATTGTTTCATATCTTTGTAGTAATAAAAGTTCAAATCCTTTTCCGTTATGTTTGAAATTTTAATTTTTTTTTTTTTTTTTTATTAACTTCACTCAGTAAATATAGGAATAGTGCGCTCAGTATATGGAATAGTGTGTTTTTATATAATTATAGATATAACTTGTTCACATATTTAGTGAATTTAGTGAACTTAGTACGTTATGTAATTTGGATTTTTGTAATCCAAGTAATATTCTTGTCTTTTTCTATCCCGTTACATAAAAATGTAATTTTGTGTATGCACATTTTTTTTTTTCAAATGCCTTATTATTTTCTCTTAGTTGTGATAGTGGTTGGTTCCGCAGAGCTGGAAAGCATATATTTTCCGTGATAGCTTGTATAATGACATAGCAATGTCAAAGCCTTCACAAAATATAACAAAAGGAAAGAATAATTTATAACTAGTGGCCCCACAGCCGGCCGCTGCCTTTTCAATACAAAGGTATCAAAGACAAGCACCGATAAAGCCCTGTCTATTGAACAGAAGCCACCTGGTCTTTGAAAGTCGCCGATGGGCGACCAAATCTGGCCACTGACCTGAATCACTGGTCGCCGACCTAACCAAGGTCGCACAAGGTCGCACGCTACTAGAGATGTCTTAGTGTGAGAACTTACTTACACACTTGACAGTGTGTGAGTAAGACTAATATAAACTTCGCCCCACTGGAAGAGGGGATCATTATATCATTCATCATTATACGAGTAGCCACATCATTATATCAGTATCATTTTACAGCAGCAGTTATACTTGAGTTCCGAGCGCGTCCCTATACAAGGTTTCACTTATAATTATTTTCATAGTTGTGCATATTAGTTTATTTATTATAATCATTTTAAATTATTTGTTATTTAACTCTTAAAATTATTTATTTACTTTTATCAAATCATATTAATTGTAATTACCATTAGGCTCATTCAAATTATTGTTAAAATATATTCTATTTTTATAAATTCAGTGTTAGTAATTCAAGCAATAACTCTCTAAACTAACTTCCGCCTAATAAATCCCTCTTCAAGAAATCTAACTTCATATCTCAGGAATCACGACAATTGATTCCACTACACTTGCTTCTTTTTGTGGTCATCAACAGGTTTCGAGCATGTTCGCTCATTAACAGGATGTCTTTGTCAAAACAGTACAATGTGTGTCAAAAAGGAACAATGTACGCCAGCTTTTAAAAATCGAGAAACATGTGTTTTTTTCCATCCAGTTATCAAGAACCCTCCTCTTAATCTAGTTAGATCCTTACAAACACACTTTTTAAAACCAAATGTATCAACTAAATTTATTCTATGCAAATCAATGTTATCACGCTGTTTTGACACTGAACAAAAAAATATCCTTATGATGAGCGAACGCACGGAAACCGATCGATGACCACAAAAATAAGCAGAGGCTATCATGGAAAATATCTCTGATACTTTCTTTTACTTTGGTATTAAAAGAAAATAGGTATTTAATTTCCGATACGTGGTAAATTTTCGAAATAGAATATCCATCGAGAATAAAAGTTTCGAGAACTTCTTACTTAAGAAAAAAAAAAAAATCTGGTGTGAAACACTCACACAACTTTCTCTTATTCTCCATTTCTCAAAATTATAATTGACAAATTTTATAGTTTGTGTACCGAATTTAATCAAATTCGTCGAAAACTGAAAAAAAAACTGTTCAGTAAAAGCGCACTTCCGGTTTACTAATTTTTACTTGAAACTCGGAATTTTTTGGCCATCTATTTATTTCTAATTAATTTTGTTTGGACCATAGAATTGTATAAATCAACTATGATAACACTTTAGAGAAAAATATAACCCCACCCCTCCTCTAAAAGTGCCCTTAAAGAATTTTCCAGAGAAATGTTTTAAATAAAAGTTGTAGATTTTTGTATGTTTAGTTTATATACGAAGTTTCAAAAAAAATCGTCGGAGCTCTTTTTGAGAAAATCACGAAAAAGTGAAATCACATATACCATTTCCTAAAAACCACTTTTTTGGACTCAGGGGACCTCGAAATGGATATTTCCGGTGAAACCTCGATATCGAAAATTGGACATGAACACAATACTTCCTCTTACCAGCAATAAGAGATAGTAAAAATTATTCAAAAAAATTGTATTTTAGGTTCATGGAACTTACTTATCATATGTGGTGGTAGTAACTGAATATAATTTAATGTTATGCTCAATTTGTATAGTGTCATTGAGGACGATTGTCAGATGCGAAAGACCTTACTGTTGTGCCCTTAAAAATAATAATAAAAAATTTCTCATTCTTTTATTCACTTCGTCTCCTTGTCATATACTCTTTCTGAGTTTGTTGTGGTGGGGGAGTAAGTGAAAACAAATTTGGTACGAAGCACTTAGACAACTTTCTCATAGTACTATTAATAGTAAAGGTAAAGTGAGTAAGTAAGGCCTTTTTTTCAGGCGGTCTTAACGTCCAAAACTATCAAATTAGGTATCGCATACGGAAGCTGAACTACATACGTACTTTAAAACATTTTTCAATCCAATATAGAATTTAGCAGATATACGCTGTATCGAACCGGGGACCTTTCAGTTATATGTCCATGCTCATAACTATTTAACACCGATTAGCGATTTTCTCGAAATTAGCTGCAACCTTTTTTTTTTTTTTTACTTTCTCTTACAAGAGGAAGTATTGTAATCGTGTCAAATTTTCTATATCGAGTTTTCACCGGAAATATCCATTTTGAGGTCCCCTGAGTCCAAAAAAGTGGTTTTTAGCAAATGGTGTGTATGTATGTGAACAGCATAGCTCAAAAACAAAAAACCGTAGAAAGTTAAAACTTGATATTCCGTTTAGGTATCACCATGGGATCTGACGCTGGGTCATCTGTCAAAATTCCTCAACCGGAAGTACCACTTTACTTTTTTTTTTTTTTTTGCGTTTTTTCTAAAAAATGACTCGACGATTTTCTTAAACTATTATATTACAACTACACATACAATGAACTACAACTTTATTTGAAATGTTTCTCTGGGGAAAAATTCATTTAAGGGCAGTTATGGGAAGGGGTGGGGTTAGGTTTTCATCTAAAGGGCTATTTCAGTTTATTAAACATTTCTATCATCTAAAATAATGTTAATTAGAATGGAATATGTTGTTGAAAAATTCCAAGTTTCAAAAAAATCGGATAAACGGAAGTGCGTTACATTACCACTTTATTACTAAAGATTTTTTTCACTTTTCACGATTTTCTCAAATATTTCGCGCGACGATTTTCCTTAAACTTCTATATAAACTAACCATTCGAAGGTCTACAACTTTTATATAAAACATTTCTCTGGGATCTGGATTCATTTAAGGGCACTTTTGGAGGAGGGGTGGGATTTATGTTTTTCTCTAAAGTGCTATCACAGGTGATTATACAATTCTATCATCCAAAGAAAATTAATTAGAAATAAATAGATGGCCAAAATTCCGAGTTTCAAGAAAAATTAATAAACCGGAAGTGCGCTTTTACTGAACAGTTTTTTTTTTCAGTTTTTGACGAATTTCATTAAATTTGGTACACAAACTATAAAATTTGTCAATTATAATTTTGAGAATTGGCGTAAGAGAAAGTTGTGTGAGTGTTTCACATCAGTTTTTTTTTTTTTTAATTAATCGTTCTTTAACATCTATTTGAGGAACTGTACTTTTTTAGTAAAAATTGCAATGCAGAAAATGTGATATACGTATTTTGGCAAAAGAAAGGTCACATCATATTTGTTATTCTCTTGTATAAGTTTGTTTGTTTGTATTTTTTTTTTCTTCGCCTTTAACGGAAATTCGTATTTCTCCCAAAGAAACTTTAATATCTTCTAACTCATCTTGTTTTAAATTTTATATACAGTAAACATGGCTGCATTGTTCTGTATACCTCCTTCTCCATATCACCTTTCCACTTTTATTTAATATTATAAAACTTGTATCCCCCTTCCACTATATAAAAATAACAGATACATGTGTATAGTACTGAAGTAGTATATGTATTATACATACGGTGAATATAACTGTCATATATACATTCAACGTTTATAGTTTCACCTTCCTTATTTGGTGTGCTATAAATATAGAAAGGTGGTAACTAAGTTATTTGGGTATTGAATATTCATTTCACTATATATATAAATATATTGTTCATAAATATTTATTGAATTTAAATAGATATTATAGCGTAATATTAGATTCCTTATAATAAAAGGTGACTATAGAAAAATTCTACCTAAAAATACTTCCGGTGATTCTAAAACTAATTTTGTTTACACTACTTTCTTTTTATAATTTTGCGATCGTATTAGACTTTGCAAATTATTTAGTTTTTTTCAAAAATATAGTTTTGATTTCTCATTCAGGAGAATATATATGTATATATTTATATATATATATGATGAAAGAACTTTTTTATTTGTAATTTAAAAATAACAGGAATTGTTGAAATTCGCCTGCCGGAAGTTACGTTCTACTAAACTGGTTATTTTTTACTTTCTCTTACTCCTAGTAAGAGGAAGTATTGTAATCGTGTCAAATTTTCGTTATCGAATTTTAATCGGAAATATAAGTTTTGAGATAAAAAACATATACCGAACAGTCCAGAAAAGCTTCCAAGACAGCGATATATGGGCGGACGTGTGTGGTAAGCACGCCTCGCCGCATGTCCCTCGCCGTTTAGTTCTGAAATTCGCTACATAGGTGCGCTAACAACTCTAGCTTCCCATTTTTTCTCACCATGTTGGGTCCATCACCATTCCATCGATATGCCTTCATAAAAATCGAACCCTGAATTTTCGCACTAGAAGCAAGTGTGCTAGCCAATAGTCCAACGCGTGAGGACTCTATACCTAAATCATCTTTCAATTTTTTTTAATAATGGTACGGCCATTTTTTTTTTTTTAATGACGCATAAATTTAAAAATTACCAAGTTTATCACAAATTCCACAGAAACACATACAATAATTTTTTTTTTTTTTTTTTTTTAAATGCTTCATATAAAGATGATACGTTAATGATTAATGATTACAGATGATACGCTAATGTACATTTAGGTTCCAAATTAAAAAACAAAACAAAAAAATTATAACAGTTTTCGAGAAAATTACAAAAACTCTAAAATCTACTTTGTAAAGACAGCAGATCCCTTGTTAACCGAGTTCCTTTCTTCATATTTGAAATTCTTCCAATACTTGTAATATATATTACGTATTATTTGTATAGGTAGTAAAGCTACAGGAAACACCCCCTCAAGACGGGAAAGATTCCCTTTTCCTTCCTGGGATAATAGGATTAGAAGGATCACGGGATCGAGGAGGAATTTTCGGGAGGGTGGTATTTCTTGAGTTTAGATATGTGCCATTGGCTAGCCGACAGACGGCCGGTGAAAGGACCTCGGCCACTCTAAAAGGACTGCCCGTAACGCGGTGCTAGTTTTGCGCTGTAGTGTTTCACAGCTGACGATAAGTTATGGGTATAATGGAGTTGATGAGGAGAGAAATTGGGATTGATTAATTAGACAAGATCTGAAGACACTGTTATAATATGGCTATGAGTTTACATAAACTGCACTGGACTTGTAATGAATTTATAGAATAAAGGGTGGGAGTAGAGTTATGACACGATGATATGTATGGTTGAATCTGATAGATAGATGGATGTCCCGATCTGTTACTGGCTTATATACAGGTTCCCCACTCTAGCCTGCTTAAGTGAGAGAGAGTACCAAAGAGAGTGTGTGTTTTATCTCGGTCGGGCTTGGCTCTTCTCTATCTCATCCGTTACAATGGGTTTTCGCCGTACTAATTCTCCCAACTTGAAAGGTCACCTCCCGACGGTTATTATATAATTATCAGACTGTCGGCAGTTAGTTGACATCAGCAGTGCCTGCGCCCTTACGTCCTAGGATCCCAAACCTACGAACCCATTTCTTCTTGAGGGAGTTTCGGTGATACTAGGCAAATTCTTTGTTACGTTCTCCCTCCATGCGTCCGGTTGAGGCAGTTCGCGACCGAGGTTTAGAAAGCGGGGAGAACAACCCTGTGGATTCTTGAGGGAAAATCACTGTCTTTCTATATGACTTCACGTCACACAACTTATCAACACTAAGTGTACGCATGACAATTCTGTTGACAAATTATACACCTCTCCCCTAACCTTGTACAAGAATTTTGCTTGTATCAGATGGTCTAAAAAAATTCTTTGAAATGTTAAACATCATAGAAATACTTAATAAATTTAAAGCCTAACCTACTAATCCCTTGAACTGATAGCCTATAAATTAAACAATATACTATTTATTTCCAAAATACAATTTTTACCCTAAAGGTAAAATATATCTAATATAGAAAAATAGTTTTTTAACTGAACTATAATCACCTTGTGGCTTGTTTTTGTGATAACTATATCGTTAGAATTATATAACCATTTTGTAATATTTTGACCATCGAATCTATTATTCATATCTATATTGATTCCATCGATCAGAATTTATTTTTTTTTGGGATTATAGTAATTTAAAAGATTTCTATTTTTAGATTATTTAAAAAACATATGACGTAGGTAGCCTGAGGGTTCAAATATTCCCGTTTTTTTATTAAAGCGATTTTTTTTGAAGAACGTCCCCAATAAAAATGTGGTTTTTTTCTTTGTTTTTGTAATTGTTGATTGTTTACTAATGTATTGCCAAATTAAAGCATGGTATCGTATATAAAATTAAAAAAAAAAAATCATTTATTTAAACAAATAAAACTATTGTGTAATATAACCACCATCATTCTATGTGATATTTGACCGAACGTGCCAGTCTTGAATACAGATTAGTGATGGACAACATGGGTGCACTAGCAGATTTATGGGTTTCGAATCAACTTCAAGATTGGAACCGATTCCAACAACCTGCCTCAAAAAAGGCCCGAAATTATTATAACCAGTCTTAGATGATAGTGACCAGGATAAACTTTGATGAATTAAGAATACGCAAGAAACCAACACTTGATTAAAGTCTAAACAAGCTACCAAGAAGAAAGCAGCCAGTCAAGCATTCAAGAACGCTTACTGATTCAAAGTCATTCTTTGCCAAAAAACACTTTAAGATGGCTAAAGAGTCTTCACAAAACTAGAAATACATATAGCTTTCCTACGTTTAGCAAATGCTAGGTTTAAGTTTTTAGCCGGCTGACGGCCGCTCTTAATATGACTCACATTGCTACCATTCTACATTACGCTCCCAATATCATAACTCTTTGCTCGGTCACTCTCTATTACTTTTTATTCTTTGTCCATATTAGTAAATATAAATATTGAGTACAGTTCAGTTTGGTGAGTGTTCATCATCATTTTAACAACATCTACTACCATGCCTAATAGCAATCAATACTACTTGCTATCAATGCATGTTCTGACACTTGCATTGGTTTTCCTTAAAGATTCATAGCATCCGAAAAGCGGAGAAGCATACATTAAATGAATCAAAAGTTAGTTACTCCCCCACCAAGGCCAGACTGAGAAGGGATAGTTCAATTCATATTCATAGTTAAGGATAGTTTACAACCAGGTCAGCAACCTACTTCTACTACCTACCTTCTCATTATTCAGCCAGTCTGTCTCCTTATATTTCTCTCGCTACCTAACTTCTATTTTGGATATAAAGTCCTTATAGTTTTTTTGATCTATACGCCATTGTTACAGTGTTTATTTCTCTCAAATCCATTTTCTCTAATTCTCTTTCCTTCTCACATCCATTACACGTTATGGATGATGTTTTTGGTTTGTACACATATGGATGATGTTTTTGGTTTGGATTATGCATACAATTAGTTTATGTTTAAACCTTATAGAGCCGTTTTTTTTTTTAATTTTAATTTAATTTATTTAAAATGTGTGTCAACATTATGATATTTTTGTTTCAAAAATTTTCAAACTAGAAGTTTTGTTTTTATTTTTTTTTAAACAACAAAGGTTTACGGACAATCCCAAAGGTAATTATCGCCTTGTTTTTCGTTTATTTTATTTTTTTTTTAATTTTTATTTCCAAAAAAAAAAAAAAACTTGTTTAATTTATGATTAATCTTCTAAAAAAATCTTGATTATATATTATTTACTAATTGAGTTTTTATAATATACTTAAAAAAATAATAGCGATTATCTCTTAGTTAAAAAAATCTTGACATGTTTTATCTTCAATTAATTTATAGGTGAAGGTTATGTTTATTATTGAAAAGGTTATATTAGAATATATAGGCAAAACTAAATTATGAAATCTAGCGTAAATAATACTGAAATATTATTCTATTTTTAAATGGAATTAAATCAATTTTATTGATTTGGTGATTATTTATTTAATGTTTAGAATGAAACTTTTTTCTGTTTTTATAGGATTATAAAAATCTGGTGAAGGACATAACGTATTTCTTAAATGATTTAATTAAATAGTTTAAATGGTTTTGTTTTTAGTTCACTAAGAAGTTCATTAACCTTCTTGATGTTAAATCAAAAATAATCAAGTTTATTTTAAAATTTTTGCTTATTACATTTCTACACAATTTCATTTAATTGTGAACTATTTTTAAGAAATGTGTAGAGATAAAATTAGTGCTGATTGACACGAAACCTTGAAAGTGTAGATATATAACAATATTTCCCGAAACGTCTCTACAATTAATTTTTACTTTTAGTTAAGCCGGCCTTCACCTGTCTCTCTCTCTCTCTTTTGGTAACCATATTAACGGTTCAGTAATTTGCAAAAGAATTAGTAGTGTTCTTAATTAGAAATAAATATACTTGAATTGTTGTAGTTAAATATTGTGCCTTGACTATTTCTTAAACGATTTATTTTTTATATATATATAATTTTTTTAATTTCTCTTACTCCTAGTAAGTGGAAGTATTGTGGATTGTGCTAAACTTTCGATAACGAGTTTTCACCGGAAATATCTGTTTTGAGATCCCCTGAATCCAAAAAAGTGGTTTTTAGCAAATGGTCTATGTTTGTAGTGGGTATGTGAACAGCATAGCTCAAAAATGAAAAACTGTAGAAAGCTGAAACTTGATATTCCGTTTAGGTATCACCATGGTATCTGACTGTGCGTTACCGGAAGTACCACTTTACTAGTTGGATTTTTTACTTTTTTGGGATGTACTCAACATTATTTTGTACAGTAAACTAGCCTCCTTAGAATATATCATACAATCAGAAGCTACTAATACAAGTAAAATATACTAAGAAATAAGTCAATAACATGTTATAATGTAGTATATAGGACAAACGATACTTTTAGTTTTAGATAGTGGATGACATAAAACAATATTCCACACTCTCTTCCTCATCAACTAGATCGATGATTTAAGACGGGATATGTGGAAAGACACTTGACAACCTGTGGCCGCCTCCACACACTACCTTGCTATGACAACCTGTGGCCCCACACTATCAGTTAGGAAACAGTATGTGGAACAATGATTGCATTATACGTTTTTTTCTATAAATAGGAGCAATAACTTTTATATTTTCGATAGGTACATTTTATTTTTGTCTTTTTAGATGAAATTCGTTTAGCTACTTCCGGAGTCATCAAAAAATTTTTGTTAAAAGTTTGTTAGTGCAAGCTTCAGAATTAAAATAATTAAAATGATGTTTTAATATGTGAAAAGCTAAAGTTCCTTCAACAGCTGTTCAAGGAAATCACATCACGGCCTTCCTTGAATGAAACTGACGTATAACAAACCGTACATATTTGTCACCGATTTTGAATTTGGTGATTGATTTAAAACATTTAAACTTTCGTAATTCTACAGTAAACAAACATTTCCGTTTACTCATTTCAGAGCAAAAATTAAAAAAAAAAAAATCAAAGGAATTAACTAGAATTTACAATAATATTGCTATTATTATGACTTAATGCTAACTTACTTTTTTTATTTACACGTCAGATTAACGTTTATTATTGCAATTTACAGAGGAAGTGGTTGAGAATAGGGTCACAAAAAAAAAATTATAAACATTACCGGAGCGGCGGCTAGAGAAGCCAACTAAACAATGAATCATTAGATTAGATTCTACCGGGGGAATGGCTACTCAGCCTACGCCACCGCGACACCCCAAGGATCTATTGTGGCACCCCCCTAGTTGGAGACCCTCCCCCTATCCTGTCCTTAACCGAACTGTGGAATTGGGGGGGGGGCTCCCAGGTGGTCAATCAGAGCACCCGCCATCAGAGCACCCTCTCGAGTCCTGCTTGCCTTAGAAGACTTAATAGGTCCGAGAGAGGGCCCTGGCTGAGGCTTGTTGGCACCAGCTTCTCTTTACCAAAGAGGCGGTACCTTAGCCAGACCAGCCCCTCGCACTGACATACCACATGCAGTGCCGTCTCCTCTTCTTCCTGACAAACCTGCACAGGCTATCCGTTGCCAGGCCCATGCGATGCATGTGCTTGTTTAATCTACAGTGGCCAGTGAGAATGCCAACTGCTATCCTTATGGCCACCCGGCCTAGTTGGAGTAATTCTGCAGTTAGCTTGGGCGAGTAGCTATAGATAAACTTTTTCGCCTGTCTCTGACCTGGAGTTTTGACCCACCATTCCCTTGATCGGTCCTGCATCCATAGCTTAATGGATGCACTCCTGAGGCACAATGAATCATGTAACAATAAAAAATAAGTCGAGTTATGTGTACTGACAAGGGTAATAAAACCTGACCGAATGAAATTATTGCCGATCGAGTGCCAATTTCGGCTTTATTTGTATGCACCAAGTTTTTGTATAACAAAATATTTAAAAGTCGGCTAAATCTAATAAAGAGAACATTTTGTGCATATTTGAAAATAGAGAATTTGAACAATAGAATTTAAAAAAAAAAAAATCTGGTGTGAAACACTCACACAACTTTCTCTTACTCCAGTTCTCAAAATCATAATTGACAAATGTTATAGTTAGTGTACCAAATATAATGAAATTCGTCGAAAACTGAAAATACTGTCCAGTAAAAGCGCACTTCCGGTTTAGTAATTTTCTCGAAACTCGGAATTTCAGCCATCTATTTATTTCTAATTAATTATGTTTGGATGACAGAATTATGATCAACTATGATAGCACTTTAGAGAAAAACATAACCCCACCCCTCCCCTAAAAGTGTCCTCAAAAATTTTCCCAGAGAAATGTTTTAAATAAAAGTTGTAGATCTTTGCATGTTTAGTTTATATAGGAAGTTTGAGGAAAATCGTCGCGCGAAATGTTTCGAGAAAATCTGAAAAGGTGAAAAAAATCATTTAGTATAAAGTGGTAATGTAAACGCACTTCAGGTTATCCGATTTTTTGAAACTTGGAATTTCAACAACATATTCATTCTAGTTAACATTATTTAGATGATAGAATTGTTAATAAACTGAAATAGCCACTTTAGATGAAAACCAACCCCCCCCTTCTCCATAACTGCCCTTCGTTGCATTTTCCCGAAGAAATGTTTCAAATAAAAGTTGTAGCTTTTTGTGTGTGTGGTTGATATTTCAAGTTTAAAGAAAATCGTCGGAGCCATTTTTGAGAAAATCGCAAAAAGTAAAAAATCCAACTAGTAAAGTGGTACTTCCGGTTGAGGAATTTTGACACATAACCTACTGTCAGATCTCATGGTGATACCTAAACGGAATATCAACTTTCAACTTTGTACGGTTTTTCGTTTTTGAGCTATGCTGTTCACATACATACATACACACAGACACAGACACTCACACACACACACACACACACACACAGACCATTTGCTAAAAACCACTTTTTTGTACTCAGGGGACTTCAAAACGGATATTTCTGGTGAAAACTCGATATCGAAAATTTGACACGATTACAATACTTCCTCTTACTAGGAGTAAGAGAAAGTAAAAAGAGACCTGTTGGAAACCATAATATAGACTGACAGAAAAAGTTATTCAACTAACCGTATCATTATTATGACGTGAATATTGAATAAAAAAACACCAAAAAAAATCTTTGTAAATTATTTAATTAATAGAAAATATAAACAAAATTACGTTTTATTTTTACAGAAATATTACAATAAACAATAACATAAAAAAAAAAAAAAAACAATTCAAGTTACCTTTTATTCACCTTCGAATAAAGAAATCAAAATATTATAACCTTAATCTCCTATATAATCAATCTTAGAAAAATATGAAAATATTAAATTTTATAAAATTAGAAATAGATTATATAAATAAATGACAAAACTAAAGAAATGATAAATATGCGTTATAATTCAAGTAATGACATGTTTTTTTTAAAAAAAACAAACACAGAATTCAGTGTGTGTGTTCCAGTTATTTCTAACCTTGTCTTGTTAAATGTCACCAAATCCCACCCTCTTTATTTTTAGTATTTTCTATATACACTAGATATGGGAGACCCGTTGTTGACGGATATTGTTATCAATAATAAAAACCAGTTCCTTGCTTAGCGATATTTTAAAAAAATATTAATTGAATTACTTCGAAATTTAGGTTATATGTTGAATTTTGTGAGAAAATATCTTTTTCTTGGCTTTATGTGAGTTTTTAAAAAGATAATAACAAAATAATGACGAAACTGATTGATGAAAACTATTTGGAAATAGTTTTGATAAGTAAATTGTACTCACGCGTTAGTCTAGTGGCTAGCGCACTCGTCTTTTGTGCGAGAATTCAAGGTTCGATTCCCGTGAGGGCTAAGTCGGTGTTGATCCAGCATCGTGAACAGTTAGCGCTCTAGGTAGCGAAAGCCGGAACTAAACGGCATGGGAACTGTGCGGCATGCTTACCACATGCCACCTATGCAAATCACCGTCTGGCAAGCCTTGGCCCTTCATGGGCATTTGCGCAATTTTTTTTTAAAGTTAATATTAGAAACATAAAAGGGATTATAACAGACTATTTATAATTTTTCAATTTTAACTTCCATCACTTGGTGATAAACGGTGTTCTGAATTGATGTGACGTTGTAGATCTAGCGGTTCCCAAAAACCCTCTTAAAATAATTTAACTTTTCCCGAAAATCGCTTCAAATAAAAGTGAATAATTAATGTAAAGGTATGTATATTCCTTACGCTCAAAGACCGAAAATGCTCATTGAGTGAAAAAACAGCTTACAACGCGTTCTGGTCACTGTAAAATATCCACATCGCGAAATTCGTGTTATGATGGTTCTTATGAAAACGCTCACGACGCATTGTGGCAATCACAGAAAGACCACATAGAGAAATTCGTGTCGTGGCTATCATGCTATACGATCACAACGCATTGTGGCAATGAAGAAAAGCCATGACGCGTATGGAACCAGATTAGCATACGACGCGCAGTGGTTTGCTATATGGGTCCTACTACTCTCGAAACTTTTTGGTAGATATCCTTAGGAAATAGATTTTGTCCTGTAATAAGTACCAGACAGACAGTGTCCTTAATGCACTTTCGGCTGCTAAAAATTGAAAACCGGTGCATGAAGTATTGTCATTATTAAATACAATATAAAGAAATCGTGTCATTAAAATGAAATGGCATTTGTTATTTATTGGAATTACTTTATATTTAAAAAAAAAAAGCAAAATATTTAACACAAACATAAATGTTTATTGGTCATTAGTAAACAACAACAATGTACTTAAATTAATTACTTGTATCAGAAATCACTTTTGTTGTGAAAAATAAGTGTTTGACTGCTATTATTTTTACAGGAACTATTACTGTGGCATTTTGAGTTCCATTTTTATTCTTGCGATCAGTGCTTTTTTCCACAAACTCACGTGATTTATCATAAAACACTTCTTTTTTTATTGATCATGGTTAGTCTACTGATGGTTTAATGCGTGTTGTATTCAAGCCGACAAGTTACAACCTGTCCGTCATGATATGGTTACACCAACTAGTGCTCAGTACGCGTCATGGCTTTTCTTCATTGCCACAGTGCGTTTTGATCGTATAGCATGATAGCCACGACATGAATTTCGCTATGTGAACTTTCTGTGATTATTACAACGCGTCGTGAGCGTTTTCATAAGAGCCATCATAACACGAATTTCGCGATGTGGATGTTTTACAGTGACCATAACGCGTTGTGAGCTGTTTTCTCTAAACTTACTTTTTTTTTTTTTTTTTACTAAAAATACGAGTATAGTTATTTTGAATGTTATCTTAATGCGAGAATCTAAACTTAATAATAACGATTTTTTTTTTCTTTTAGCAAAAACATAACCTTATCCCGCAAAATTTCCCTGAGAATGAATTTTCTCAGACAAGAGTTTCAAATAAAAGTGATGTATAGTTGTTATAGTAGTTATAGGTTTTATTTATTATATTATTGTAATGACATATCAGTGTTATAGCAATGTCAAAGTGGCTCCAGCCAGCCGCCATCTTCACAAAGGATGGCAGGAAGAAAGGATAATTTATAACTAGTGGCCCAGCCGGCCGCTGTCTTCAAGACAAGGGCCGCGGCCAAACAAAAACCCTTTTCAATACAAGGGTCAATACATTACATCAAAGACAAGCACCGATAAAGCTGGCCACTGACCTAAATGACATTGGTCACCGACCTGGCCAAGGTCGCACACTACGAGAGATGTCTTAGTGTGGGTTGTGAGTAATACTAATATAAACTTCGCGGATGATTATATCAGTAGCTACAGTATCATCAGTATCACCAGTATTATCATTATCACTATAGCTTCAGTCTATCAGTATATATCATTACAATTCGAGAGCGCGTCCCTAAACAAGGTTTAACTTATATCTTCATAGTTGTGCATATTAATTTATTTATTTTAATCATTTTAAATTATTTGTTGTTTATCTCCTATTTATTTCTAATTATTTTATGTTAATAGTTACCAATTCTCACATTTAAATTATTGTAAAAATGCAGTCTATTTTTATAAATTCAGTGTTAGTAATTCAAGCAATAAGTCTCTAAACTAACTTCCGCCTAATAAATCCCTCTTCAAGACATCTAACTTCATACCTCAGGAATCACGACAATTGATTCCACTACATTATTAATACATCTACAGATCAATATAAACTTGAGTTGGCTCCTACAAATATTTCAATGAAATATCAGTTACGAAATCAAAGAGAAAAAAAAAATATATAAATAAATAGACTTCTGTTTATATAATGATGATAAAGAATCAAAAGGAAACCTTCTAAAAATAATCAAATAATAATAATGGGCCACACCTTTTGGCCCCACCCAGCCTTGCTAAGCAAGGTGTTCTTCTGTGTGGTGGAAGTCATACAGGTTATGTGCCATCCCAGCTCGAGTGGCTATAGAATGATATAGAATAAATTACTAGGGGCGCTAATGATCAAATAGTCGATACGCTTTGGGGGGGGGGTAATAATGGGCCACGAGGTGCTTCCATATAGCAGCAAATATTGAGTAATAATAATTAGGTAAGGCATTGGCAAAGTGATAGCTAGTGTGCTGGACTTACACGTTTAGGTTCCCAGGTTCGAGTCCAGTTGTCTCTTAATTTTTTATTTTTTTTTAAATCAGTAAACAGTATACCTAGTACACTAAGAAGGCTCAGAGCTAGTGACCATAGATGTTGGTTGCGCCTTAAAAATAATAATAATAATAATAATAATAATGCTAGTAATGTTAATAATGCAACAACATTTTACATAATTTCTAAAATTTGTCAGGAACCTTATACAAAATTTCTTAGTTTACACATCCTAAAACCAAAGATTCTATAAAGGCTTTGATACACAGGACGCGATCTGTCGCGGCTGGCAGCGGTCTCAGACCGCCGCGATCCGGTGATATTGTTGTATGATGCAATATTGCATCATCCCTGGCACACACGAGGCGATCTATCTCAGCGACACTGTCTAGACCGCCGTAGTAGGCGATCTGGTTGTACAAAATGACAAAAATTGTCGCGCGGTCTAGGCGACCTGCATCAGTTTTCTAGTGAAATAAATAACACCGTTCAATACTGTTATAGGTGCGAGTGTATATTTTTTATTAACTTACTTCAAAAAAACTGCCAATCTTTCCTTTGTTTCAATAGGTCTCCTCCAGATCGTAGTGATACTTAACAGTAATCAGCTATTTGTTTTATCGTATTGGAGATAGACAGAATGGTATACAGTGTGGTCCCACATTCAGAAGTTTCTGATTGCATGGGAATCAACGTATGAAATGTATGTTTCCCTTCCACCTTCTCTTGTTTATGTAGTTTAGATCTTGGGGCAAATGATCGTTTTATGGAAAATACCAAGTACGTAGAAATTTTGACTTATAGAATCTCGTTATAATTGCAGTAAGAAAAAAATAGCGTGAGTAACACATCAAAAGATTTCCTTATAATGATGACTCAGTGTAAAGATGGCAGTTTTTATTACATTGGACATGTGGAAAATACATTTTAATTTATTTTATATTATTATTTATTAGCTCAACTAATGAAATTGTAATTTCTATTATTGCATGTGAAATAAATTAATTAATTAAAATAAAATTTCTAAATTGTATCGAAAATATAAAATTCCATTGCGTAAAAGTAAAAGAAAATAATAACACCAGCAAAACAAGACAATTACAATAAAACCGCACAAATACACACATACATACACACACATATAAGAGAGACTTTGCGATAAAACAGATAGTATGTGTGACAGAATGTGTTAGCACGGAAGATCCTTGCACTATAATTGGTCAAACAAAAAGCAAACAAGCTAACTAAAGTGACACACTTGACACACCTTAACCATTGTAAACAAGGAAATATAACCCAGAATATATCCTTTCCGTTTCTTATACAGTTTCCTCTTTATTTATAAAAACAATTTATATTTATTACTTTCTCATGCAGTAAGAGAAAATATTATCAACGAGTCATGTTTTCAAAATTGAATTTTCATTTGAAAATACACTTTTGAAGTCTCTTGAATTTTTAAACTTGAATATAGAAAATTTTTCTGGAGCGGGTGTGTTGGTGTGGTGGTTATGAGCATGGACTTGTAACTGGAAGGTCCCCAGTTCGAGTCCCGTGTATAACTGCTTAAATTTTTATGTCGTTTAAAAAATGTTAATAGTAAAGCAAGTGCTTCCGCCCCCGTCCAAGGTACCTTATTTGGTAGTTGAACGTGAAACCCGCCTGAAAAAAAATAGGCAGTATTTACCCGCTAGAAAATTCTTCTTTGTGAGAAAACGTGAAGTTGCAAAACTGAATCTTTTAACTGTCTTTGATTATTGTCTTATTATTATTGGTAAGAGAAAGAATTGTGATCAAGTAAATTTTTGATATCGCGTTTTGAGGACCTCCGAATACGAAAAAGTGCATTTTTAGAAAATGGTATAAGCATAGCTAGCTAAAAACTCACAAAAATCGCAGAAAGTTCAAACTTGACTCTTCCGTTTGAGTAACACCATGCATGCGACCCGGACAGAAAATTATCGTGTCAAAATTCCTCAACGGAAGTATCACCTTCTTGAAAGGATTTTTGAGTTTTTACCGATTTTCTTAAAAACCGTTCCGACATTTTTTAGTCCATGCTCATAACCATTACACTAACACCCAAACCATACAATCCAGAATCCTCCGTATTATTTTAAACGCTACTTTTTACGTCTCCAACCAAGCGATACACACTGACCTTTAATATACCTTTCATTGCTTAAGTCGTCCAAACGCGTTACAGGAAATTCCATATTGACCTGCAGTCTTATACAAATCCTTTAGTTCAACCCGCCTTCCCGCACTCTTCCTAATAACCCTTTCTAGACGTCTTAAAAGATAATAGCCTCGTGATCTCCTTTCAAGTGAACAGAGTGAATAATGATTTTTGTGTTATTTTGGAGTGTTATCATTGGGAGTAGCTACTCCACTCATTATATAATTATGCTTATGTAATCATTGTTACTTATAGTGCTATCGCGCTGATTCTATCATAAATTAAGATTAAAAAAAAAGGTCCTTAATACGATTACTTCATCTAAACAATATTAATTAAAATTAAATATTTTGCCTATAATGGATGTGAGAAGGAGAGAGAATGAATTTAGGAAAGAAATAAACTAGATGATATGCTGAATGAACACTGTATATGTATAAATGAATAGAACACACAAACTGTAAAGGCTTTACTGTTAAATAGAAGTTAGCGAGAGAAATATAAAGAGACAGACTTGCTGAGTAATAAGAAGGTAGTATATAAGTTTCTGACTAGATATACTGTTGTAAAACTTTCTTGGCTGTTCTGCTTTCGCTCTATTTTTTTATGAATCTAACTCACCCTACCCAGTGTGTTCTAGATGGGGGAGTAACTAAATTTTGATTCATTTAATGTCTGCTTCTTCGTTCTTCGCGGATCATATTTATGAATCTTTAATGATTCGGATCCCATTACTTTTGCAAAAAATTCCGAGTTTTAACACAAAAAAAAAAAGACTGGAAGTGCATTTTTTACTCAACAGTTTATTTCAATTATCTGCAATTTTCTCCATAAAACTTGTACTAACAATTACATAAGTAAAGTGAGTAAATTACCTATTTTTCAGGCAGGATTAACGTCTAATATAATCATGGATGTGGGCCGGAAGCACCTACTTTACCATTCATATTTTTCAAACGAATAAAAAATTTAGTAGTAATACGCGGGACTCGAACTGGGGACCTTCCAGTTACAAGTCGATACTCATAACCACTACACCAACACTGGAGCTAATGAAATTTCGTATACTAACTATGAAATAGACTTATAAGTTTTGTGTGAGTTGGGGAACGTAACATTTAATGAAGACAATTAAACATTTAGAATAATTATTATAAATTTGAAGTTAATTTATCAATTATAACCGTGTAAATTGCAGTTAGAGAAATTCGTGTGAATGTCGTGAGAAAGTCGTGACTGGGAGATTTTTTTTTTTATTCCAATTTTCATGATTAAAAATATAATCTAGATTTATGATTTTTTTTATTTTTTGAATAGTAATAAAACTAAAAATCTTAATATATTTTTTTATTATAATAATTTATCACATTAATAGTATTGTTTAATATGTAAATTGCTTATAAGAAACTATATAATCCACTTCCTTTATTTACAATGCCACTCTTTGTTTATAAATGCAAGGAAATCATTGTCAATACATTAAACGATTGTATGCTAATCTCGTTGTCACATTCTTTCTCTTCTCTACTAATCTCGTTTAATGGAATTGTTCTGTTTATTTTTCGATCATTGTTGTTGTTGAAGTTCAGTAAACAACATTTGTAATAAATTATACGATTAGAAAAGTAGATTAACATCATAAAATTAATGAATCCTCCTCTTCCATTTATTTATTACATTTTTTTTATGTGCCATACTTTTTACAGACACATCTGCAAGGTTAATAGATAAGAGGATAATGCTAATTAAATTAATAAAATATATGACCTTAAGAAACAATTTTTTTTTTTTTTCTTTTTAAACCATCTTCCAAATCCGAAACGGACTCTTTGCAACGATTTTTACATTTTCTTGCTGATGTTTTGAAGAAATATTGTGTAATCATGTCCAAATTTTTTGAAATGAGTTTACGCTGGAAATAAATGTTTTGAAGTATCATCAGCATAATTCAAAAAAAATGGAAAGTCATAGAAATGACATAAACTTGATATTTCTTTTAAGTTTTACCAGGAGACTTAACGCTATATGGATGGGCACAATCGGTTAACCAGAATTAACCACTTTACTAAATGAATTTTTTATATTTTTATTGTTTATTATTTTTTTTCTACAATTTTCTTTGAAATGGCTTCACCGATTTTCTTTTAAGTCTCTACCCACTGTACCGTGCCATACTAGGACAGTAATAGGAACGTATCAAGCGCTCCGATCACTATATATGCCCATTGCAACGGATCAACAGTGTTCTATTCCCGTATACAACACCTATGATAACTGTAACGTACCTATTTTTTGTTCCCGTTCTATCTTCCCATGCGATCACTTTCTTGACGGTATCCATATATTTTGGATGTGGTAAATTATATAAAAATTCGTATTCACGTACACATTCTACTAATTTTTCGTCCTCCATCTTTTTATATTCACTTTATATACACACGTGTATACGTTTTAAAGGCTAGTAAACAACTAGGCTTTGTAACATGGCGGCAAGGATAACAACGCGAAGCATACGCGGTTATAACGGGAAGCATACACAACAACAACGCAGGTAGCATGCCGGTACTGGCAAAATATTCTCTCCGTCAAATTGTTGAGGGTACGGTCATCATAGCACGCTACGGTGTTGGCCGGTGACTTAACGGTCTAGTGGGTACTGTTTGATATTATTTATTTGGCTATTGTTTGACCTTTAATCTTAATATATCACACACAAAAAAAATTATAACTTTTATTTCAAACATTTTTCTGGGAAAATTCATTTTAGAGGGGGCAGAGAGAGGGTTTGAGAAAAACATGGGTTATGCTTTCAATCCAACATATACATATACTTAAAATTATTATTGATTTTACTAAGAATTTGCGTGCAATAGTTCAGGCCTTTCATGTATTGTTTTCCAGTAAGTACTCATTAGAATGATGAGAGGAAAACTTATTTTCTAAGAAATGGAAATATGTGTAGTAGGGCAATCGTAATAGTGGTGGTGGGAGGGAATCAGACCTCGTCATCTAAAAGCCAATCACTTGCAGCAAGGGTGGGAAAATAAGCTCCACCCACTACCTACAGCCATTTTTACGTCCAATGTGGACTGGGAGAAGTAAAGCTCCGCCTCTCTATGGCTTTGTTTTTTTTACAACCGTCCATTTTGATTCAATGTTGGTCGAATAGTCAAGCCACATCCACTTGAAAAGAAACCTATTGCAATATAAGCTAAATGTTGGTTTATTTCAGTCCAGTGAGCGGGGTTTCAACCCGAGATCATTAATGATTAACAAGTTTTTTTTTCTGTTAGCATTCGAGTAATACGTAGGGTAAAGCTAGGAGAGATGACGCACATTTCAAAGTTATGCCCTATATAAAAATATAGGAGATATATTAAAGAGGTAATGCTTATAAAACATGTTATGTCAACTACTATTAACCAAAAAAAAAGTGTTATTTTTCAAAATAAAGACATTCTCATTTATTCCAGAAACAAAATACAAATACACTACATTTGGCCGTCTCTCCTACTATGATAGAATAGATAACTCACTATGGGTAGGAGACCTCTCCTCTGTGAAGGTAACATGGCTGATCGACATGAAATTTGGTAAACACTATGTTCTACGAGCCCAACTTAACGACAGCAGGAAATCTTTCATTTCAATTGCAATTAATATAGTATATACAAAAATTACTAAGCGTTATGAAAATTCACGTTATGAAAACACACGCTGATGTGTATAAAGTTTCTAGAACACAAAAGAAAAGGCAAAATAACTGAAGAATTTTGCAATATGTTCGCTTCTGATCTCTCTACTCCTCAACTAAATTCCATGGCGCCACGTGGTGGCAAGCAAGAGCCTGCTTCTTCTCTCCTAGCGCGTCATCTCTCCTAGCTTTATTTACCCTATATAGTTGAAAAAATCCATATATGCACTAAAATTAGTACTTCAAAAGAAAGCTACACACTTTTTAACGTTAGATAGATAGATTCTACCGGGGGAATTGGCTATTCAGCCTGACCCACGCGCACCCCAAGATCTATTGTGGCAGCCCGCCCGATTTGAGCCGCCCCCTATCCTTCCTATCCGGACGTGGACATTGGGGGGGGGCGCCCAGGTGGGCAATCAAGCACCTTCCAATCAGCGCACCCTCTCGAGTCCTTCGTGCTTTAAGACTTAATAGGTCCGAGAGAGGGCCCTGGCTGGAGGTTGTTGGCCCGAGCTTTTCTCTTACCTACAAAGAGTCTGACCTTAGGCCATACCGCCCCTCGACGACATACCACATGCAGTGCCGTCTCCTCTTCTTCCTGACAAAACCTATACAGGCTATCCGTTGCCAGGCCCATGCGATGCATGTGCTTATTCAGTCTACAATGGCCAGTGAGAATGCCAACTGCTATCCTTATGGCCGGCCACCCGGCCTAGTTGGAGTAATTCTGCAGTTAGCTTGGGCGAGTAGCTATGGATAAACTTTTTCGCCTGCCTCTGGCCTGCTTTTTAACGTTACTGCTCCAAAGAAATTCCCCAAAATCAATCCCTCCCCCCCAAACAATTGTTTTAAATAAATGTGATAAGCATTGAAATGAGTAGATAGGAACAATGTTAAAAAAAAAAAATCGGTTGAGTCGATTTCACCGAATTTATTAAAAACTAAAATATAAACTCAGTAAAGTTGTATTTTTGATTGATGGATTTGGATTGACATCTTTATGCCCACCAGATACTGTGATGGTATACCCAAATGATATACAAAAATTGGTACTTTTTCGTATTTTAGTAGCTATATACTCCTTTTTTTTTTGCACTTAGTAGATCTTCAAAACGTACCCGTATTTTCGAGATGGCTGAGTGTATTAAAGTTATTGGCAGCCTGCTATAGCTAGAAAGCCCCGATTTCCCCGGCAGCATCGTATCCAAATATTCATCACTGCCCTTAAATTGTCCCACCCAAATCAAAGCAACCTCCACACTTCACTATTATCCGGTGATGAGCAGTGATTGTCCATAAAAAGAGTTCCAGGAGGGTCCGTCAGAAGGCTACCAGTCGCCTATGAACAAATACTGACGCGTTTTTATAAAAGAAGTTAATATATATAGCTTTTGTCAGAAGTGGCAGTTAAAAAAATTGTGTATTGTCAGTAAACATGATTATGCAGTTTCTTTTATATAAATGATTGAATATATATATATGTCATGTCATGTCAGAATCACGTGTCAAGCAGGCTTGTCAGATTATACTCTTAAATCATTTGTTCACGCATACCTTTCAATCTATTGCACATTTATATGTAATAAATTCAAATAAATTATGGTTTTTTGATATGTGTTGTTTTTATCATTAAATCAGTTAAATTATCAAGACGTATATATATATTAACTATAACAAGATTTTTAACCTTAATACATAATTTGTTAAAAGTTACATATCACGCGATTACTTGGTAAAAACTTGAACTATTATTACATACCTCATCCTAGATATTTATTTAATGATGAAGCGCATAGTAAATTTTTATATTTTGATTTGTTCACTATTATGGAATTCAAATAACTAACAATCAATAATGGTTAAATTGGGTTATATGTTAAATATGTTTTTATTGTATGCTACTTATACAATCATTACTTCTTTTTTTCTTTTTTTTTAAAAAGTAGGTTTTTACTTTCTCTTACTCCTCTAAAGAATTAGTGTAATCGTGTCAAATTTTTCGATATCAGTTTTCATTCACCGAAATATCCTTTTGAGGATCTCCTAGTCCAAAAAGTGGTTTTTAAGCGGGGGGATGGTCCTGGTGTGTGTGTGTGTGTGTGTGGGTGTATGTTTTAACATCATAGCTCACAGACGAAAAATCGTGAAAGTTCAAACCTTGATATTACGTTTTAGGTATCACATTGGGAGGCTGACGGTGCGTGAGGGTGTCCATTCCTCACGCGTAAGTAACCACGTTACTAGTTTTTTTTTTACGTTTTTTTGCAATTTTCCCCTCAAAAGGGCTCCGGATTTTCTTTAAACTTGGTATATCAACTACACATACAAAGAGCTACACCTTTTATTTGAAACATTTCTCCAGGAAAATTCATTTAAGGGCACTTCTGGGGAGGGGTGGGGTTAGGTTTTCATCTTAACTGCTGTTTCAGTATATTAGACAATTCTGTCATCTAAATAATGTTAATTACAATTAAATATGTTGTTGAAATTCCGAGTTTGAAAAAAAAAATAGATAACCGGAAGTGCGTTTTTACTGAAATATAATTTTACTTATACTGGTTAATTTTAATTAATTTGAACCATTTACACAGCCAATAGTGTTTATTTCATTAGTTGAATTCCAACGTTTCGTGCACTTAACGTGCCATTATCAAGGAGTACATTTTTTACATTCTGAAAATAATTTTTATATATATACCTATTACATATATGTTAAATTAGGTTTACAACGTTTCTATTGCTTCCATCACAACTAGTACCTTATAGATTTATTGTATGGAGTCGAAGGCTTCGTCCATATTACAAATTATTTTTTAATTGTTTAGTTTTGGACAACCTCTCGACCTAATACAATAAATCTAGAAGGTATAGTGTGATGATTCAACAGAAACGTTTGTAACCGAATTTAACATATATGTAAAAGGATATATATAAAATTTTTTCAGAATGTAAAAATGGCAACTCCTTGATACTGGCACGTTAGTGCACGAAACGTTGAATTCAACTAATGAATAAACCTATGGCTGTGTATGTATCAAAGTAATTAAAATTACCAGTATCATAAAATCAAAACACGCTAAAATTAAAACAGTAATAATTCTTCAGTTTTCTGGGATTTTTCTTCCTCGAAATGGCGCCACCGATTTTTTAAACCAGCTTTGTTAAATATACCCTAAAAGAGCTACAACTTTTATTTGAAACTTTTCCCCTGATAAATTCATTTAAGGGGACTTTGGGGGGAGGGGGGTTATGGTTTTCTTTAAAATGCTATCACAGTTGATTATACAATTCTGTCATCCAAATTGAAATAACTAGAAATTAATATATGACCCAATTCCGAGTTTCAAGGAAATTAGTAAACCGTACAGTTTTACTGGACAGTGTTTTCACTTTTCGACGAATTTCATTAAGTTGGGCAACCTAACGATAAAATTTTCAATTATAATTTTGAGTACTGGAGTAAGAGAAAGTTGTGTGAGTGTTTCACACCAGATTTTTTATGAAATGTCATATATTAATAAAGAATGTGGAAAAGGTTAGGTTTGTTATAGATTAAATAATCATAATTATTCACTGCTTTCTTGATTTCAATGTTTGGTTGTGACGTCAAGTGTAAATCAAAAAAGCTATTTCCTTATAAATCTTGGTCTTAAATATTCGTGATCATTACTGCGCCTTGATTGTTATATATACATTGGCGTGGAACTTGCCATTGTCGGCATTCTTATTTGAATAAATAAATAAAATGGAAGGAAGTAGATTAATACTTGATGAAATCGAAACCTAAAAATAATTTATTTAAAATGTATTTATTAATATATTAAAATCTCGTATAAACAGACGATTAATATGAGATCATAAAATTAATAAATTTTTTGTTTTGAACTTGCAATTTTTTTATTCAGTTGACGTAATACAAATATATAATGGCTGAGTACATACATGTTTGTTAGCACCCACAAAATAGGCATTCAATCGAATGTATTTTCATTGTAGTCCACGAGACAGGGCCAATAACATTGAACAACCAGCAAATTATTTTTAAAATGTTATACTATAAATTATTTAGAACTCCCTTTAATATAATTTTTATTAAAAAAGGCATCTGGTGTGAAACACTCACACAACTTTCTCTTACTTCAGTTCTCAAAATTATAATTGACTAA
Source organism: Triatoma infestans (assembly GCA_011037195.1). Classification (NCBI taxonomy): domain Eukaryota; kingdom Metazoa; phylum Arthropoda; class Insecta; order Hemiptera; family Reduviidae; genus Triatoma; species Triatoma infestans. The sequence continues at coordinate 56,294 of JAAEAF010004901.1, forward strand.
TTTTTTATAGTATGTGTACCAAATTTAATGAAATTCGTCAAAAACTGAAAAAAACTGTTCAGTAAAAGCGCACTTTCGGTTTACTAATTTCCTTGAAACACGGAATTTAAGTGGCCATCTATTTATTTCTAATTAATTTTGTTTGGATGATAGAATTGTATAATCAACTATGATAGCACTTTAGATGAAAACCTAATCCCATCCTTCTTCCCCCATAACTGTTCTTAAATAAATTTTCCCTGAGAAATGTTTCAAATAAAAGTTGTAGCTCTTTGTATGTGTAGTTGATATACCAAATTTGAAGAAAATCATCGGAGCTGTTTTTGAGAAAATCGCAAAAAAGTATAAAAAAAAAAAAACTAGTAAAGACAACAGATAACGTACAATCAGATCCCATGGGGATACCTAAACAGAATATCCTTTTTTTAGCTATGCTGTTCACATATATACACACACACACACACAGGCCAAAAAAACACTTTTTTGGACTCAGCGGACCTCAAAACGGATATTTCCGGTGAAAACTCGATATCGAAAATTTGACAAGATTACAATACTTCCTGTTACTAGGAGTAAGAGAAAGTAAAAATGTTCAGCTAAAATTTATAGATTTATATTTCCCCTCGCGTCTACTTGTTCAATATTCCTATCTCTTTTTTTCTGACCATTTTCATGGGACAACACTTAAACAAGCTAGTGGACAATAGAATCCACATATAAAGACTTAAACGAATCACTCTCTATCAACGCTTCAGACTTTTGGCTAGACTTCTTGACCAAACGCTCTAAACTAACACTTTTGAACATAAAGACAAACTTTATATCCCACTGCTTGTTCCAATTTGGACAATTGGAATAGAACTGTACGGCATTACTAAGTATTCCGACCTCCAGTCAGTGATCTAAGTCTCCACCCCACACTAGACTCACACAGTCTTTTAAAGATCCCATTTGTCAACGATTTCGCAAAATCCCGCTATAACAAATTCCATCCCTCCATCCAAACCTTCTTCTCCATGCTTCCTTCTCAGACCCACTTCCAGGTAATCCTGCGGCTAAAGATAGTTCCGCGATCTCCTTCTGGATATCTATTGGCAGCTAACACTGGATAACTGCAATCCAAGATATTTCATGTTCCATTTTCTTTATATAAGATTTTGTTGTTCATACTTAAATATGTAGTTGTAAATATTCAATAAATAAATATATAATGTGTATTATTATAGTAAACATTCCAAGTTTAATGAAAATGAATGGTGTTCCTTTCAAGAAAATTAAAAAACGAAAATTTCAGTGGTACTTTAGTCTTGTTAAATAGTGAAGTGATTAAGCATCACCAGTGTTGTGGTTGAGAGTGTATATATGTTGCCAATAGTGTGTTCACTGTTTATTGAGGCAATATCGTTCTGGACGATAACCCAAAATCGATCGATGATTGAAGAAGCGAACTTATTGATACGTTAGTTATTAATACGTTACGCTTAGTTACTTATACGTTATTAGTTGATAGTTATTAATAGTAATTAAATATCTCCAATGTTTTTCAGCACCGAGGACTGAAACAACCACTGAAATTTGAATGTATTATTATTATTTATTAAATTTAAGGCGCTTCAACATCCGGTCATTGGCGCCCGGAGCCTTCTCAGTGCACTACCTGCCTACAGGCAAAACTATCCATCACCGGAAAGTGAGCTGTAGAGGCTCCTAGGAAGAAAAAATCTAAGGGTAGCACAGCTGGACTTGAACCCGAGTCCTCCGCGTGGGAGTCCGGTACGCTAACCACTTAGCTATTCCCTTCCCTTATTATTATCATTATTATTCAACAAGTATGATGGCTATCAGAAATTAGAAAAAATAACTTTATAATAAATTTTTTTTATTTATCTTTCGTAATTAAATGAATGAGAGCGCACACAGAATAAATAAACAATGATAAAGTTGAGGCGTACAAAACAATATTCAGATCCATTCCCCCAGGGTTTGGCCACCATGTTTGACCGGCTCTCCTCTAATAAATAATATTGAAACCGATCGATTTGGTATATGGCTTGCATCATCACACACCGTGTGTACTCATTGCTATGTAATAGAGAACTATGCGCAGCCTATGTCTATATTATGTTTACCGCCATGTTAATATTATCAAACATCTTAACTAGATTAAGTCTGCATTTGTTTCTAAATCTTCTTGACTTTATAGTAAATTTAATATTATATATATTTTGTTGTTTATAAGAGTTGAATAAACTAAAAAGCCATTTAGGTTACCAAAAATAACAGATACTATTCTAAAGAAAAATAAATGAACAAAAGACAATGCTGATTTTATTGACTGGTGATAATCAAATAAATAATAATAATAATAATAATAATAAAAAAAAAAGAAATGGGATAATTTGCATTGAATTAAATATTTATTAGGTTATTAAATTTAATCGGTGTAAATAAAAATAGTGTGATAATAAATAAGTAATTGAGCATGAGGGAGTCAACAGTTTTTAGAAATAAGAAGACGACACTAGCGCGGCCGTGGAGAAAAGAAGCAATGTTGAAGATTTTGAATTGAAAAAAAGATGGAGAGGACTGTAGAATGAGAGTCGGAGGAGGAGAAGGAGGCATTCCTTTGTGATTTATGAAATATTTTGCATTCTGGGTTAATTTGAACTTCCGAAAGTTTGGAGAAGAAGAGGAGTAATACCTGAAAGGGGATTTCAAGACGGAATCCATTAGCCTTCCCAAAAGGAACTTATAAGAAGCACTTATTTACAGATACGATCATACTATTATGAGAAAGGTTAGTTTTCTGTTAATAAAAGGTCTGTACAGAAACTCATACGAATTTTATTCACAGACATTAATAATTGTTTTTTTTTTATTTTAACTTCTATGATGTTGATCTAACAGTGGCCACTAAATATCTACAAAATTGTGTGCACAATAATATAACCTATCAGAAACAAGCACAATAACATAACCTATCAGAAACAAGCACAATAATATAACCTATCAGAAACAAGCACAATAATATAACCTATCAGAAACAAGCACAATAATATAACCTATCTGGAACAAGCACTATAAATAATATAACCTATCAGAAACAAGCACAATAATATAACCTATCAGAAACAAGCACAATAATATAACCTATCAGAAACAATCACTATAATATAACCTATCAGAAACAAGCACAATAATATAACCTATCAGAAACAAGCACGACAAAAATTAGATTGTTTAGTAATTAAATACCAGTTAAATTAACATTTATTACCATATAATTAATATTAAATTGAAAGTTTGATTTGATGTTTAAGAAATTAAAGTAGAAAGAAAATCGTTTCGCCATGTTTTTTCTTTCCTGTTTGTAATTATAACAAACTTTTATAGTATTTATGTATTCTTAAATAAATAAGATTAATTTTTTATTTTATATTTTTTTGTAAATTGATTTCGTTTGTCTTTCGCCATCGTTTCTTTTTTTTTCTGTGAGTTAGATATGTTTTTTTTTTTATTTAAATTTGTTTTTAAGAAAATAGGTTATTTGATGGATACAATAGCTGGTTGAGTCCAGATAAAATTTGTATTATTAAATTTGAGCCTTCGGACATTCATTCCACATGCCCCAGCCATATCACCTGGTTTTTACTCACAAAGGCTACCAAGTCTGCTGCATTATATATTTGACGGAGCTCAGCGTTCTTTCTTATCCTCCTGCTCCCATTTTCACAGACAGGTCCATATATTCTTCTGAGTACACTTGTTGTGTACAGGTAACATGTCGGCCTTCCGCCCCTAGCAAGTTCAAGTTCAAGTTCCCCGAATCTTGCCCCATCATAATAATTTTTTTTTTTCCAAATACTTAGCTAATCATTTTTTTTTTTTCTTTTTATTCTACTCTTCATTCCTTATACTGTTTATTACTATTATTATAATTATTATTACTCTCGTTTTTATCATTCTATTCCTTTTTAGAAGGGTTTCGTCGTTTTCCCCTTTCTTTTACTAAAAACTCCATGGCACTCAACTTTGATTCTCTCTATGACAGTTCCCCCCTTCTCCACTGAGAAAGCCCGACACATTAATTGTGCGCCGGAAGTAAAGGGGCATAACATTATTATAATTTTATTTAACAAAAGTCTCCGTAATTTAGGGTAAGAAACATGGTAGAAAGGTGGGAACCTATGAATGAGTCAAACTGACAATGAAATAATTTTTAATTATTTCTAATAACACACTTAATCAGTAGAATTCAAAGTTTCAAGAAAATTAGTAAACCGGAAGTGCGCTTTTACTGTACATTTTTTTTTTTTTTCAGTTTTCGACGAATTTCATTAAATTTGGTACACAAACTATAAAATTTGTCAATTAGAGAAAGTTGTATTAGTGTTTTACACCAGATTTTTTTTATGTAGTTATTGTGTATCTTTAAAATCTGTTACAGGATAAATATTATAGGATAAATTCATTGAGAGAAAAAATACCGTTTTTTTCCTGAATATATAAATTAAGAATTTAATTTTTCGTTTTAATTAATAGTAAATTAACTAAATAATAATCTAAATTCCTATATTTACAATTTTTATTAAAATTAAATTGGATATTTAATATTAGTTTTCTTTAAACAATAAGAAATAAAAATTGAATGTAAAGTTTAAAACGTGACGGTTGTCATTTAGATTTGTCCTTGACCTGTATATCAGTCACGTCCACCGCTATCCTAAACTAATATTTATCTTAATCGAATTCAGATCATTTCTTACTGAATATTTGTTCTTCAGATCATTGGTTTGATCATTTCTTAAATTTATTGTTTCTTATTTTTATTTAATTAAACTTAGAAATTTATTGTTATACTACAGATAACAATAGTTTTATTTGTTTTGTTTACATTTTTTTGACAATTTAAATACTTGCTATAATATATAAAGAAATAATTAATAAAAGACATAAAGATATAGAAATCTAAGAACATGCATTGTTTCAGTGCAATATAGTTATTTATAAGGCATGTATTGTGGCAAGCAAAACTGAATATATAACTATGTAAATGGAGCACTTTTGCTGAGGGCATCAAGAGAATCGAAATGCTTCAAAATAAGTTTGTGTACTTCCTCAGGAGAAATGGAAAAAAATATCAGAAGAAATCTTATTGGAATCATTGCAAGATAAATGATGCCGGAGAGACTATTTATATTCAAACTGCTTAATAGAGATAAAGAAACTTCATGACTACCTCTTCTCTTGTCAAAGAATGTAGGGAAAGCCTTGACACGACTTTCTAGGCACAATAAAGTTCAGCTGTGTTGGGTGCTTAGACATGTAGTAAGGATTGAGGGAAATAGCTGATCAATTTGCCAAAGAATGGAGCAACACCCCGTTCTATGGCCCAAAGCCTGTCCGTGGGATATCCAGTGGTACGAACCGTGTGACTATCTGATATTGCCTCGGTAAATAACATGGGACTTATTGGGAGGCAAGCCCAGGAGCAAGACACAATAAAAGGATGATTCCCAAACTGTGTAAAATCAAGACCAAAGAGACCCTTAACCTGATTACGTACGAGATTTCTCTGATCACGGATTTATTTACGGGACACGGTAGGTTCCGGAAGCATCTGCAAAAGATAGGGGTGATTAGCTCGGTACCGTTGTGCAGGCTATGCCAGGAGGAGGAGGAGATGGAGATGGCCCATCACCTCTTATTTGATTATAGTCAAATTGCCATATGAAACCTTTCGTATCTTGCGACGAGAGGAGATAGTGATACAAAAAAGATCAAATGGTAAAAGCTCTGAATCTCCTCAGAACAGGAGGGTTCGTGTACTAGACCATCAGGAATGGGGCAATAAGCCTATGGCGGCGGTAGTGCTGGCATATTGCCCAACTGAGTTGTTAATCTAGAGATAGATTCTACCGGGGGAATGGCTACTCAGCCTACGCCACCGCGACACCCCAGGATCTATTGTGGCACCCCCCTAGTTGGAGACCCTCCCCCTATCCTGTCCTTAACCGAACTGTGGAATTGGGGGGGGGCTCCCAGGTGGTCAATCAGAGCACCCGCCATCAGAGCACCCTCTCGAGTCCTGCTTGCCTTAGATGGGGTCCAGGGATAGATGGGCGCTTGTCCCTGTTGTAGCCGTGCCACAACTGCTCTTGCAACGCCTTGGACGTAGATGTGGAGTGGTGGAAGGTTTAACAGGACCTCCAAGGCCGCAGTGGGGGTAGTCATCATGGCACCCGTCGTACTCAAACAGGCCAGCCTTTGAATACTTCCGAGCGCTCCCGGCCCCCCCATCTGCAAGGTCTTTGTCCACCACGCCACCGCCCCGTGGGTTACCATCGGTCTCACGACGCAGGTATAAATCCACAGAGCCATCTTCGGACTTAATCCCCAACTTTTACCGCATAGCCTCCTGCACCTACCCATGGCGATTTTGGCTTTGTGTGCGGTGATATTAATATGGGAATTCCATGTCAGCCTTCGGTCAAAAGTGACCCCCAAATATTTGGCTTCCATGGCAAAGGGGATCGCAACCCCTCCGAGCATTGGCTGTTGTAAGCCTTGTAAATTTCTCTTCCTTGTAAAAGGAACCACTTGAGTTTTGTGGGGATTGATGGAGAGACCCTCCGCTCTACACCATTTGTTCACAATATTGAGCGCCCCCTGAGTGCGCTCCGAGACGGTTACCGCGAACCGCCCCCTCACCACGATCGCCAGATCGTCCGCGAACCCTAGGCAATGAAAGCCTTCCGCGGTTAATTTGGTCAGGATGTCATCGGCTAACAACGTCCACAGCAATGGCGACAGAACGCCTCCCTGCGGACAGCCTCTACTCACCCTGGCCACAAGAGATGAATTGTCGATGGTGGCTATATTAGTCCTTCCCAAAAGACTAGTCCTTATCCACTGACTAATTGTAGGGGGCGTGCCCCTTCTTGTCAGTGCACCAACAAGAGACTCTGAGGACACATTATTAAAGCGCCCTCTATATCCAAAAAGGTGACTACCGCAATTTCCTTGTCGTCAAGCGACTTCTGGAGTAGCCTATTTAGGTCGTCCAGAGCCAAATCTACGGACTTCCCTGCCTGATAGGCATATTGGCGATTATTGAGAGGATTAATCCTCAAGATCTCGTCCCTTATAAACCTGTCAACCATCCTCTCCATCACCTTCAACAGAAAGGAGGACAGGCTTATTGGCCTAAACGACTTTGGCGTTTGATCTACCGATCTCCCTACTTTCGGGAGGAACACGACCTTCACCTGTTGCCATTCTATCGGTATGAATCTCCAGGCCAAACAGCCTCTAAAGATCCTACATAGGTGTGGTGTCAACACCTCCACCGCCTTCTGCAGGAAGACGGGGTAAATTCCATCCACGCCTGGTGCTTTATAGGGCTTGAATCTTCCAATCGCCCATCTTAGCCTATTCGGCTGTATGACGTGATTCGCGATTTTCCAATCCGCCCGACCAGGCCTTCTCAGCCCCTCAACCTCTGAAGGGGCCTCTCCATAAGAGGACCCTGGGAAATGTGTGCTCATGAGCAGCTCCAGCGACTCCTCTATCGAGTTAGTGTAGGTTCCGTCATCTTTCTTCAGGAACCCTACCCTGTCCGCAGTACCTTCTCTTGCTAAGATTCTGTGGATTCTCGCACACTCCGAAGTGTCTGCTACGTCCTCACAGAATCTTCGCCAGGCTTTACGCTTGGCCTTCCTTATTTCGACATTATACTGCGTCAGTACCCTTCTATACGATGCCCAGTCTTGGTTGATTTTGGCTTTGTTAAACAGCCTCCTCACCTCTCTCCTCCTTCTCTCGAGGTGATCATTCCACCAGACCGTCCTCGACCTATTAGGCCTTTCCTTCTCCGGACAGTTTTCCCTGTAGGCGTCCAAAATCGCCTCGGTTACTTGTGCCACTGCCCGTCCCAGACTTCCTATTGTCCGTACATCCACTTTAAGGTCACCGAGAGACTCACTGAGACTCCCTACAAATCCCTCCCAGTGGGTCTCCCTCGGGCTTCGAAGCCTGGTAATGACCAATGGTGGAGTGCATATATCAAACCTTATGTGCCTATGATCCGAGCACGATGGCTCACTTGATACATGCCAGTGAGCAATTTTGCTCAACATACAGCGCGAGGCTAGCGTCACATCCAGCACCTCCCTCCTAGCTGCAGTCACGAAAGTTGGTTCCAAGCCTACATTGGCTACATGCAACCCTTCACCAGTAATGAATTCATAAAGGTACTTACCCCTTTGGTTGATATCGGTGCTCCCCCAGGCAGTGTTGTGCGCGTTGGCGTCGCATCCCAGCACCAGCTGCAAGTTCCCACCTCTGCAGTAGTCCATTACTCTTCTCAGTAGACAGAGGGGGAAATCCTCATCACCGGGGAAGTACGCAGAGCTAATAACCAGCCTTTCCGCTCCCTCTTCGGTGTTGATAGTTAGGAGAGCTGTAACAAAATCGGCGGAGCACAGCTCCGGTATTAATCCACAGCTCACCTTGTTACTATGCACTATACACGCTCGGGGTCTACTTACAGACTTGTTGTACAGCACCTTCCCAAATTTCGGATGCAGTCCTCGGACGATCCCCCCATGGCACCACGGCTCCTGCAGTAGGGCTACATGTAGCCCCTCCCTGTCGAACCTCCTACTAAGCACGGCCGAAGCGGCCCTTGCATGGTGGAGGTTCGCCTGCACCATCTTGATCGCCATGTTAGGTCTCCGAGGGGGGCGGAACGTCGGCCCCGGGTCCCAGGGGTCGCCCCCCGGCTTCCGCAACCTCCGGCAACTGCTCCTGGCCTTGAGACCTGTGGAGCAAGCCGGCATCGCTTCCGCCAGGAGACGCACCCACCGGGACCCCCGCCTTGACGTCCGCCCCCTCCTCTATCCGCCCCTCTCCTACGGGTAGTACGGCCAGGGCAGCCTGCAACGCCGCCATCTCTCCTTCCAGGCCCCCCTGACCCCCCTTTGGCAAGTCCACCCTCACCAAGCTCTCGGCCTGTGGCTGATCTCCTTCCACTTCCATCGCCTTGGCCTCCTCCGAGCTTTTGCTTTTCGGAAGCTTGTGACGAAAAGTCACTCGCCCCCAACCAAAATAGGGGGACATGTTCAGCCTTTTGAGCTCCGCCAATGACCCCCTGTCCATTGAGAATGTCCAGAGACACCCACCCTCAACGGGTAAGCATCCCCAGACCCTCCACATTTCGGTTTTCAGCCCCTGGTTGCTCACCTCTAAACGATGGAGCACCCTCTCGGCCTCAACCTGCTTACCCCCCTCGTTGGGGATGAAGACCTTACAGGTCTCTGGGCCCGGTATGTCCCTCCCCTCGAGTGTCTGGAGGCTTGCACCTTCCCAGGGTTTGAGCTTTGGGATAATCTCCCTCAGCCACCCCAGACTATCGTCCCCTACGCAGGTAATGACAAGGAACCCTGGTTTATGGGCACATTTGGCCAACCTGACCTGCGGCCCGCCTCTTGGGATCTTGTCGTATTCCTCCAAAATGGCATTTTGGATGGCCTGTAGTTCATCCATGCCTAACTGGTAATCGGGGAAGCCCTTCTGCACCACGGCAATTTTCGCCGATGAGGAAGCCTCACTGTAGGATTTCTCCACAGTCTTGGCTTTAACCCTCTTGGGCGGCCGCTGCTGCTGTGGGGATTCCCCCTCCGACCTTGGCCTCTTAGTCGCCTGTGTCGTACGTTCTACCCATTGAAGGTAGTTTTCCTTTATTAACTGGCGTTTGGCCTGAAGATACTCCTGGCCCGCCTCAACGCGAGCTTTGAGCTCCTTCCTGGAGAGCCCTGACAGCCTGGCGGCTTGAACGTCCTTGTCTGTCATATTCTCGATCGCTTCTAGCGACCCCGCTTTAAAGTTTCCGGCCTTTGCCTTGGCCTTTTGGACAGAGGAGCCCCCAGGCCCGCAGGCCCGGCCTTTGGCAGTCCCTGGCATAACGCCAGTTTCCACCGTGGCCATAGTGGCTGCGGGACCGGGAACCCCACCATCTGTGCCTTGGGCAGTCACCGTGAATCTACTAACTGGTGCTTTGGCTGTGCTGGTTGTGGGGTTTCTCCCCTCCCCATGGCCTGTCGCAGCAGTTCTCGATGGCATCCATGCCTGAAGTTTTAACTTTTTCTTCTTCTTACCCATGTGATTCCCACGAGTAGCTAGGGATAGGGTCGTCCACCCGACCAGAGCCCCGCATTAGCCGGGCAAGGCTAAATACTCCGGGGTTTCGCCCGGTTCCCCGGAGGCTCCGTTATCGACACAGTACCCCTGTGCCATCCATCCCTCGGCACGGAACGCGTAACACCTTAGATTGGGCCCTACTAACAAGTCTGTACTATGTGCGTGTACGTGTTGTTGTGTGTGTGTTCGTAATTGTGTATGTTCCCCGTGTAAGATGTTGGGCTGGGATGTTCGCAGGGTCGCCCTTACCTGAGGGGGCAGCTAATCCACCCCCCATCCCACGATAGAGGAAGTGAGGGATCGGGTTGGACGGGAAAGCAGGATGGGGTACACTAAAAAGGTGGCCCGCGGTGGGTTGCCGCCAGGCCCGCCATTGCCCTGTTGGCCGCACTCAAAGAGCGCGTTGCCCGGTCCTCACGGCGTGGACGTAGGGTTGGCTAGCCCCTCAATTCAAGATCGAGGAGACCTTTGAGGACCTTGTTAATCTAAGTCTAAGTAATAATATTTCATAGTTGACCGATTTGAACAAAAGCCATTTTGTCGGACATGCTAGTAGTGCTTAACGTTGAACGTACCTGCGATTTTCCTTTTTGGAATTGTGTTGACCAAAGAACACACACACACACTCTCAAGTTTTTTACTAACGGTGTACCTACCTACCTACCTACCCCGTGGCCTATTCTACGGCCCTACAAGAGCCTGGGCCTCCTCCACAATCCTACTCCACTCTTCTCTTTCCTGGGCGTGTGTTCTCCATCTTCTCACTCCCACTTTTCAATAATTCTTCCACATCTCCCAGCCATCTCAATCGGGGACGTCCTTTTTCTACGACTCCCTCCCGAATCCTCTTCCAACAGTTTTTTTTGGAATCCTGCCTTCGGACATTCGTTCCACATGCCCCAGCCATATCAGCTGGTTTTTACTCACAAAGGCTACCAAGTCTGCTTCGTTATATATTTGACGGAGCTCAGCGTTCTTTCTTATCCTCCTGCTCCCATTTTCACAGACAGGTCCATATATTCTTCTGAGTACCTTCCTTTCCCATATATTTAGCATTCTCTCTGTTTCCTGCGTAAGTACCCAGATTTCACAACCATATGTGACCACAGGTCTTATGATTGTTTTATAAATAAGGACCTTCGCTCTGATTGTCAGACCTCTAAACTTCAGCGGTTTTTGAAGTGCGAAATAGCACTTGTTCCCGGAAGTCAATCTGATCTTAATCTCTTCAGAGGTTTCATTCTTTTCTGTTACGAGAGCTCCTAAATATCTGAACTGACTGTCTTGAATTCGTGGACACACACATTTTTCTATTCTTTCGAAATTTCTTGTTGTCCTCATATACACAGTGTTTTCATCATTTAGTTGCAACCCTTTCAAATTCCTTGTTTATCTTAACCAAATATGCAAAAAAATTATTGATGATAAATTTTTTTTAAAAAAGTAATAAAAGAAAAGGTTTTAAACGTTTTTTAATACAGTAACTAATTAAATATGCGTTAGAAGTAAAAATTTATTGAACTATAACAACAGTGAAGAGAGAAAACTATATTAAACAAAGCAAAAACCAATAACGTTCGCCTAAAAATAAAGAGTAATTTTATAACATTAAACAAAAACAGGAAAGCAAAAAAAAAAAAATAACGTTTATAACAGAACACTAATAAAAAATAATTTATTACTATTATAAAATTTTATTTTATTTCATTTTATTACCCCAAACTTGTTAGTATTACGCAAACAAATACATGATTTATTATTTCTAACTATGACGTTCTGTTATTTTTCGTTGTCATCTTTGTTTCATAAATAGAATATAGTTTTGGCATGTGAATTTTAAAAGTGGGATTTCAAATTAAATTATATAATAAACACAATATTTTTAATTCTTCTAGAACCCAAGCTTTTGAGGTTCACCATAAATATAAGTATGCGTCCAACATTTGATATAATTAGATTATATGGCTTATAATTCAGAAATAAAATATTTAATTTTATAATTTGCTTTCTTCATCCTTTATCGAAATAAATAGTTTCTTCAATTTTATATTTTTGTTTGTTTTTAATTACATATTTATATCATTAAATATTATTTATATATTGTAAATTAACTGCAATGTTTTAATTTCATTAACACACGTTACTTTTTTTCTCTCCCTCTTTCTGATGGCTCATGGACGTAAAAATTGTCAATCTTACATGAATATTTGCTTACTTCGTCCGTTGTTATTGTAAATAAATAATGAACTTCTTTAAATTACCTTTCTTGGATATGTCTTTGAAAAACAATAGTGATAGGTCATTGTAATCATGATTAGTATACTAAATTTAATGAAATCTATTAGTGTTTTGGGGGGGGGATTGTAGAAAACTGCAAAAACTATTTAGGAAAAACGAACTTCCGGTCAACCGATTTATTGGAAACTCGTGATTTTGTCAACATTTTTTTTTTTTTTTGTTCACACACGCACGCACACACACATATATTTATATATATATAAAACAATTTTTTCGTACTCAGGGGATCTCTAAAAATGCATACAAATATATTTTTTTTTTAATAAAATTAAATTCCACGATTGAAATTTGATATTTATTAAATATTCTTTTTACTTTCTCTTACACCCTAGTAAGAGGAAGTATTGTAATCGTGTCAAATTGTAGATATCCAGTTTTTACCGGAAATATCCGTTTTGAGGTGTCCCCTGAGTCCAAAAAAGTGGTTCTTACATTTTTGCGATTTTCTCAAAAATGGCTCCCACGATTTTCTTCAAACTTCGTATATCAACTACAAATACAAAGAGCTACAACTTTTAATTGAAACATTTCTCCGGGAAAATTCATTTAAGGGCACTTCTGTGGGAGAGGTGAGGTTAAGTTTTCATCTTAACTGCTATTTCAGTTATTAGATAATTCTATCATCTACAAAATATGAATTAAAATTAAATATGTTGTTAAAATTTGGAGTTTGAACAAATCGGATAACCGGAAGTGCGTTTATTTTAACACTTTACTAAATGATTTTTTTTTTCACTTTTTCTCGATTTTCTAAAAAATTGGCTTCGAAGATTTTCTTGGAACATCGTATATAAACTAAACATGCAAAGATCTACATCTTTTATTCAAAACATATTTCTGGGAAAATTTATTTAAGGCCACTTTTTTTAGGGGTAAGGTGGGGTTACAGCTTCCTCTAAAGTGCTATCCTAGTTGATTATACAATTCTATCATCCAAACTAAATTAATTAGAAATAAATAGATGGCCAAAATTCCAAGTTTTAAGAAAATTAGCAAGCCAGAAGTGCGCATTTACTGAATAGTTTTGTCAGTTTTCGACGAATTTCATTATCAGAGACATTTTCCGTGGTAGCCTGCTTCATTTTGTGGTCATCGACCGTTTCGGGAGTTCGCCCATCTTCAGGAAGCGTTTATCAGATAGTGTGATAACACAAAGTCAGTGTATAAATTGAATTTGCTCTATGCAAGTCTGTGTTATTATCACACTGTCTGACAAACGCATCATGAAAATGGGCGAACGCCCAAAACCGGTCGATGACCTCAAAATGAAGCAGACTACCATGGAAATTGTCTCTGATGCTTTCCAGCTCTGCGGAACCAAGTACCATAACAATTTCGATATATTTGGTACACAAACTATAACATTTGTCAATTATAATTTTGATAACAGGAGTAAGAGAAAGTTGTGTGAGTGTTTCACATCCGATTTTTTTTTTATTGTATGACTATTAGATAGGCAGGCCGAAAAATTGAAATTCTAATTATATCAAGATCCTTCAAATATAAAATATTTTGAGATTTTACTTATCGAAATATTAAATTCAATATAACCACAATATGATCCTAACCAAAATATTTCTTTAATTTTTGATTTTTAGGACTAATTTTGTTATCTTCGAATAACACCTACTGTTTCTATTTCAAACATGATAACAGCAATGTTACCTTACTTTGTTTTCTTTTAAAGAGAATCACTAACTTTTATCTAACCTTCTGCTTCAACAAGTTTCTACTTCATTGTAACAGCCAAATACATTTAATTAAGTGCGGCACAAATTAGATGAAATTTCTTTACTTATTGTTTCATTTTATATTACTTTTACATTCTTTTCAATAATTTAGGACAAATTATAGTGAACTCTAGGACTTTTTCACTATATTATTCACACTTTTTTTTGTTGGTTCGATTTAATTATATTTAAATATTTCTATTCTATTGAATTATTTTATGTTTTTTACATAAAATATACATATGTGGAAATCATTGAAAAATTTGACATAATTGCAAATATATCCTGTTTATAGTAATGAAAGAACTTAGAAAGTAACTGTGATCTATATCTAACTTCTTTAATAAAAATAAAAATGTATTGCTATTGAAATTCAAAACTTTTTTTTGAAATTGTGTTTTTGAGCTCCTTTGAGCATGAAAAAAAATTGTTTTAATGAATAATTTCTACAAAATATTTCAATTATATAAGGGCCGGATGCTTTAATTATGGGTGAGTTCACTTTTAGTCCGAAAGAAGGGGTGGTTCCCTAAGCAGCTGATACTTGTTTAGGTCGATGTTTAATAAGATTATTATATTATTACTATGGTGTTTATATCTTCAATTCTTTTACTTTTATTTATCTATAAATTTATTGTGAGTGTTATTAAGATTCAAGCTCTACGTCATTTTAAAGACTAATCTGTGTATTTCACTTGTGATAAGAGCAGTGAAAAAAAAAACTTGGTAAGAAATGGCATATACTTCTTTATAGCCAAAGTCGGGAAATTATAAGCAACACTGTTAAGTTTTTTGATAGTGAAGGAAAAGAAGCCTTAAAACAATTCCTTTAACATAGTTAGTGGACTTGATAATGGCACTTCCGGATTATTGGTGGATAAGTGGAAAACTATAGTACTTCAAAAACTTCATAAATTCTGCTTTTTATAATAAATTTGTGCAAATTAAAAATTCACGTTAATAACAATATTTTTTTTTTTTTAATTTAAGGCGCGTCAACATCTGTTGCCATTGGCGCGCCCGGCACCTTCTCAGTGCACTGCCGGTCTCCGGGCAGTGTTCTCTCTTTACAGACAACACTGTCCATCACCGGAAAGTGAGCTGTAGTGGGGTTTCTAGGAAGAAAAAAAATCTAAGGACAGCACTGCTGGACTCGAACCCGGGACCTTCGCGTTACTAGTCCAGCACGCTACCACTGAGCTAATCCATTCTCTTAAGATGCTATTAAATTTAAACAATGTTTTACATGGTTATTGTTAAATTTCGTCTTTGTAAATATTTCTTTTGTGTTGTCTAATGGGTTTTTGATTGTAATTGACAGGATAATAAAAATTAGAATAAAAAATTAACTGGTACTTATTTTAAATAATAAAATTTTTTTTTTTTTGTTATTGTAAATTGCGTTTTATTTAATTACTAGCTAACCTGACCACGCTTCGCTGTGGCTCAGTCTGATTTTTAGGCTTAACCATGCGTGATTTTGATAATTTGTTTTGATGTTTTGGAATATCTTGTCTACTAATTCTTCTTTTGAATGTACAATGTTGCATAAATTAGATGGGAAGGTGATTTTTCCTGTTGCTGGATTTGTAGGTGCAGTGCCGTTACCGACTTCGAGTAATTGTCTTGAAATTGTGGCAGCTATTCGATCGTTTTGAAGTTGAACTCTTATATTCGTTGTTAAATGAATTTTTTTTTACTGTGCTCCAAAGAGTTGAATATTTCAAGCAGGCATGCAATTCATCAGCTGGTGTTGAGCGAGGTATCAATGGAAGCGTTTGCCTGAAGTCACCGGCTAGTTACCCCAATGCTCCACCAAATGGAACCTGATTATTTCGCAAGTCTTTCAATGTATGGTCTAATGCTTCCAATGACTTCTTATAAGCCATTTTACACTCATCCCATACAATGATTTTCCACGTCCGAAGAACCTTTCCCATTCCTGATGTTTTAGAAATGTTACATGTTGGGTTTTCTGTGAAGTGCATGTTTAGTCATGACAGTTTAAGAGCTGAATGCGCTGTTCTACCTCCTTCCATCAACGTAGCAGCAATATCTGAAGAAGCAAGTGCTAACGTAATATGGCCGTTTGAACGGATTTTAGCTCGAAATTTCCCGTTTCCGTGGGAACTTCGGAATAGAGGTACTTCTAAGTAGTTGAGAAAGAGGTTCAGAGAGTGAACCACCATCGCAACGCGTCTAGTCTGTCTCTTCTGCCAAACCTCGCGAAAACGCTCGAAGAAGTTTCCGTTTCCTTGGGAACTTCGAGATAAAGTATATATAAAAACACTCTTCATATAGAAATGCACGTTGTTAAAAAGTTTCAGGTCATACATCGACGACCTTTTCGAGTTTTGCGGCCCGTATTTATAATAACATACGGATGCGTATGTATTATATATATATATAGATAAACAAATTTTAAAAACTTTAAATATTTCCTAAAATCCTTTTTATTATTTGTGCAATGAGTATTTATGTCATTTAAGCCCGGATTGATGTTTTAAAATAAAAGTTACAGGAATAATGTAGATAGTACACGGAGTTTAAAGAAAATCGTTGGAGACGTTTTCAAGAAAATCGCGAATAACTAAAAAAAAAAAACTTTCAGTAGAGTCGAAACATTGATGGATTTTGTTCCAAAACTTTTATGACAGATGCAGTGACTTCCAGCCATTTTTAGTTTTTGAGATATACCGATCATTCATTTAAAAACATTTTTTTTTTTGTCGTAACCGGGCATCAAAACATGTATTTCCGGTCCAAAGTCAATTCAAAAATTTAACACGATCGCAATAGATTTTTTTTTTACTTAGAGTAATGGTCCCAACGTTGGTGGGTCTTTAGCCATAACTTCACAGCATTGTCTCTGTGGATGAGCTCAATAAGTTTTTGCCAGTCTATTATGCTCTCTGAAGGACCGGACAGGGTCTCAGACATCTGGTTGGTGCCCTTACTGGGCATTGTGGTTTAAAAAGACAGCTCTACATAATGGTGCTCATGCCGGATCCCTTTTGTAGAGTCGTGAGTCAAAGGAAGAGGATACCCATCCATGTTATGACAGATTGTTTCGTCGGTTGTGTGGAAATTAGGCTCGAAGACCTCAGGATGTCTTTGGAAGGGCTTAGGCTATTCCCCTTTAAGGTTATGGTCCGATTTGTTTGGACTTCGGGGAATCTTAGATGGGTTAGGCTTGGGTCTGGA
The DNA here is from genome assembly GCA_011037195.1 of Triatoma infestans. Lineage (NCBI taxonomy): Eukaryota > Metazoa > Arthropoda > Insecta > Hemiptera > Reduviidae > Triatoma > Triatoma infestans. Next base: position 73,726 of record JAAEAF010004901.1, read on the forward strand.
TATTTGTTCTAGACCCTGTTTGTTGTTACTTTTCTTTGGGGGAGCTGCATGGACCCGCTGGGGCTTTCGTTCCTCTCCACAGACGAATAATAATAATTAAAATAGACTTTCCAATTTCTGGGAACAATTTAATTTCCGTGTTCATACTTGTGAATCTGCCTAGCCATTATAGCAGTAAAGAAGTTTGTGGTGACCCTATATGGTGGGTGGGTGGTGAGTTAAGTGCAGGTTGGTTCCTGGTATACATACACTAGCCCCTAACCAATCCTCTGACGGGATAATATCTAGAAAATGTTTAACTAAGGCTGTTCTAAACCTTTCTAGGAATGTTGTTAAACCCTGAACACTAAACATATAGTAATTCTCTTACACATATACACGCACACACATATATGTATATATATTTATATATAGATAGTAGAAAGAATTTCCTCATCTACAGAGTCCACTTCTCTTCCATATTATGGAATGAAGACGGTGAGTGGAAGTGTATGTTGGTTATTGCCATTTCACACGAAGTAACTACTGCATGTTGCATGTTTCTGCAAAACTATCTTTGCCTAAATGTAATTTACATACATACAATACCATCTAGTTTTAATAAACTTTCTATTGTTGTTGTTATTACAATTACTGTTTGATTCAATGTTTACTTGTCATGTACAAAACTCAGCATAGTTAAATATCATTATATAAAATGTTTTAGAAAAATACCTTTTTTTTTTACTTGTTAAAAGAGGAAGTATTGCTTGTAATCTCGCCAGATTTCCGTTTTCACCGAAAATGCAATGTTTTGAGGTCGGTCCTCTGAGTACGCAATAAAATCTGATATGAAACATTCTTAACATCCATCATTCTTTTATTAATTTTTCTTTTATTATAAAACAACAAAAATTTTCTTTAAACTTCCATAATTTTGCTCATAATGATTGCTTAGTAGTCTAGAAAAGAGTGCCAATAACATTGAAAGAACGCCATATAAAATTGGAAAATTAACGTCATATTTGACAAGAAATTTTAAGTTAAAAATTAATTAATCGAAAATGTCTTTTCTTCGTGTCGTAATTCTCATAAAACAGTTTCAATAATTTTCTGTAAACTTGTTACTTAATTGAACATCATATATTTAAGCAACAGAAGCAACAACAAAAAAATCAAGAGCCTCAAGAAAAATTTAGAAATATTTATGCGGCTTCTTCTTGTTTGTAAAATTTGGAAGTCCCGCTACTAGAATATGAACATCAAAATATTATTTTTACTTTCCCTTACAATTAGTAGTGAAAAGGAAATATTTCGTGCATGCTAGATTTACGAAATTTAGTCTTCACCTGCAAAATACATATTTTGAGGACTCCCCCCCAGAATCCAAATAAATAGTTTCTGGAAAAAGTGTGTGTGTGTGTGTATTTTTAGATGTATGTGAACAGAATATCTTAGAAATGAAATGTTGCTGGAAGCTCAAACTTAACAATTATTATATTAAACACGAAGATTTCCGCCAAAATCCATCAGCCACTAAATGCCACTTCTTTACTGAATGGTTTTATTCAGTTTTTTTTTTGTGATTTTTCTCGAAAACGGTCCCAACTATTTTCTTTAAACATCATATTATATCAACTTCACATACAAGGATCTACGGTTTTTATTTAAAACATTTCTTGGGAAAAAAATTCATTAAAGAGTATTTTTGTGGGGAGGCAGGGATAGGGTTAGGTTTTCTTTTAAATGTGCTAGCTATTTCAGTTTATTAGAAAATTCTGTCATCTAAACAATATTAATTAGAATTAAATATGTTGTGGAAATCCTGTGTGTTGAAGAAAATCGGGTTGAATAGAAGTGCGTTTTTTATTGAAAGCAGTTTTCAGTTTTCTAATATTTTCTCAAAAACGACTCCAACGATTTACTTTAAACTTTAAATATCTGGTACACATATAAAGAGCTGAAATTTTTATTTGAAAAATTTATCCGAAAAAAATCGTTTTAAGGGTATTTTTGGGGGAGGAGAGATGGGGTTATTGTTTCTTCAAATGTGCGACTTTGCTGAATAGGTTTTTCAGTTTTTTTTTGTGATTTTCTCCATAAAAAATGCTCCATCAGGATTATTTTTTATCAAACTGTTTGACAAAAAGCATGGGCAAACGCCCGTCCAGATGATGGACGAACTCCCGAAACCGGTCGATGACCACAAAAAGAGGAAGCAGGCGAAAAATCACGAAAAATGTCTGTGTCTGATGCTTTGCAGCTCTGCGGAACCAACCACAACTAATAAGAATTATAAGTGTGAAGAAAATCAGCCATTTCGTAGTAAGAGAAAGTCGTGTGAGTGTTTCACAACAGATTTGGTTTTTTAATTGAAAATACCCGTGTAGTAATATACGTATGATTACAATACAAAGTTTATAGAAAATTATTGAAGTTGTTTTTGAGAAAAATGCCAAAAAAAGCGCCATTTCCGGATTAATAGATTTCTGCCTAAAACTTCATGTCATATCCTCTTATTTTACTTAAAAATCGATTTCAGTCTTTAGTCGACTAGTACAATTGAACGTAATACCCAGTCTTTATTTGTGGAAGAATATCAACATATCGAGCATAATATGTTGGATGGGCCTAGTTTTTACTTTCTTTAATATTATATCTTCTCTTTTCTAAGATGAAATCGTATGGTATTTTTGCGAAGATAAGTTTTGACCGGAAATAAATACATTAAAAATGTGTACCTTTTTGTTGTTGAAAATTTTGGTTTCCCCATTTTATTATATTTAGTTTTAATTTATTATATCAAGAAAATTTTACACATATTTTTCAAAGCACAGTCTTAGCAAGATATACTATGTGTACTGACATATCTTTGCCAATCATAAAATGTAGCAAACTTTTGCTGACAAAATCTCGGAAATATTAAAACAATTAATTAAACAATGATACTACGATATCTACAGACATTGTTTCATATTTCGAAAATTTAAATTATAAATTTTGATCATCAATCGCGACGATATCTGTGATCACTCATGAGCTCATTTTTAGAACCTTTGCGATCGCTCCTTTTCCACAAAATTGTGCAAACATTTCTGCTAGCTTATTAGCTGTAGATTTAAATTATAATCAGTAAACAATCACTATAAAATCTATTATCAATGAAATGAATCAATAAATTAAAATAAAACAGTTATCAACAATAATAGCCCGCCATAGCGTGTTGCCAAATAATCTGCCGCGAAGCGAAGCAGTGGGCCTGCTTCCGATTAATAAAACCGGACATGACTACCTACAAGCACATTCATATAAAATTGGGTTAGTCGATAAACCGGATTTTGTATTCTACGGGGCTGGGCATATGACTTGAGATACCTCTTCGAGTACGAGGCCCTTGGTGATGTAAATACACCAACTAATGACGAGCTCTCAGCAAGAACCAAGATATATTGGGCTGCTGGACGTCGAATGGCGGAATGCGAACAATGACGTAGGCATTAAAAAAAAAAAAAAATAACAGTAAACAAAAACAATGATGCACCAATGATTAACTTACGATAACTAATTTAAATCGACGAAAATAAGAATCAAAACTTAAAGAAAATATAAAAATAATACATTACAATCATATCAGTATATAATTTAAACTTAAAATTTATTAAGAAAAAATGAACAAACAACCTTAATGAAGGAATCATTTAAAGCAAACATTAAAGAAAGATCCTTAAAGAAGAAATTCGAATTCGACTAAACAAATTCGAATCATTGCAGC